>LUCH01000930.1:0-32396 GCA_013368495.1 Paragonimus heterotremus | reverse complement strand
AAATCATGATTTCATTTATTAATGATTTCATTCATCACCATAATGATGAATGTCAAAGTTCAATAATTATTATAATTCATGCAATAATAGTATAACTATTAGTATAATTATAGTTATATAATTATAATTTCTAGAATATATTAAAAATTATAATTCTGTAGAATGGCGCGCCATTCTAAAAAAAAGCTCGAGCTTTTTCAATCGTCCTGCATACATTCCGCAATATTAAACGGCCTCCTGACATTTCCTTTGCAGAAAAAAAGCAGGAAGTTCTTTTAATCGTCTCGATAAATACAGGTGTAAACTCATGATGCTTTGTGAAGCTTACTGCGCTCATAGACTACCACCATGTAGCTATAGCCTACGCCCCTACGCCGAATGGCGTAGGTCTTTGTCGCGAGAAGACAATCTGACACAACATTCCAGGCTACACATTAAGCAACTGTCAACTTCAACGCGCTAAGCAAACATTCACTTTTACTTACTTTCAGAAGTGCACGTGGTTTCGAATAATCACGCTGAACGTCAAGACGATAATGAATATAGTATTTAAACATTTTGCACTTGCCTTGAGTACAATTATCTAAGTAGATAAACAAGCAAAATTAGAAACGTTTTCTGTGAGTCGATAACTGATCACTGGGTCCAGGCGCGACATCGCAGTCCACCGCGGTAGTAGAGGGTCGCTTTTGATGTCACGCAGGGTTTACTTTTCTGAGTGGCATTCGCGAAAATGCCACTAGGTACCTGAATTGTCTAAAGTTCTGTGGCGTTTTTTTTACACTAGGTTCTATTTCATAATTCTCATTGTTACTCACACTTTTTACTTTTCTCATCTTCACATATACAGCCGACGACCAAACCAACTTATTCGAACTAATTAATAATCAATTGATACAAAATATTTATCGGGTCGCGAGCCTTGCGTTCTCTCTGCGTTCACTGTCGTTAGTAGACAGATTTTTGGAGAGTCGGAAGTTAACGGAATCAACCGGCTATTGCTGCAACTTTCCTTATGTATCTGTCATCAAAATTATCTTAGGTGTCTCCTCCAAAATTATTCAGGAACGACACGACAAATTATATCCACTGGATACTGCGTTCAGTGTAGTAAAATTCTATGCCAACCCACCTTCACGAGCTATTGTGAGTGACCCACTTCCATTTTATCACCCTTTCGGTCTCGCATTCACACATGAATTTTGTTTGGTATTCAGATCCATTACAGTTCAATTTGTTTTCAGCTATTTAGAGATCAGTAGATGAGCCAAAAGTGTCCGGATCCAGTCGGCTATTCTTATCCGAGGTCAAACGGACGTCTGCTGATCCAGAAGGCAATCACTGAAAACAGAGTGTATCACCGCTCTTTGGGATTACAGTAAATACGAAGAACGGAGTAAGTTCACTTGCAAAAACCAACCGGTGTTTTAAAGTAATCCTACAGAAAAAAACCGCTGCCTAAGGACGGCCGAGGAACTAACCTCGAAAAGCTTCCTATTATATCCTCGCCGGCCGTTATCACTCGCTACGACAGAGGGCTGTTCAGCAAGGCCTGCTCTAAAGACGAAGCGTGCGAGAGCTGAATCACCGCAGAGTCGTCGAAATCCAAGTGGATATAGAGCACGAATTTCAAGTAGGAGCTCGTACGCGACATCTCTTAGGTCCTGACTAGTTTGGTTGCCGCGCTCTGAACACGTTCAACAACTATGTATTTCCTCAGGCCGGTACATACCAACGGATCATCAAACTCCAGCAGCTGTCTTACATGAACCATGTAAAGCTTCTGAAACGCCTCGTGAGGGAAAGTGCGCTTAATCATCCTAGGAGTGGCCAACTCCTTTTTTTGGCACAACCTAGTGTTGACACGCGAAGGATAAGTTAGACCACAACCAGATGCCCAGATCTTTCTTCGGACCGATTTTTCATTATATCTACTTTGTTAGGGGCATTGTAGATCGGGTTCATCCTCCGAGCTCGAGCCCTCGTGACTCACAAAGTCGATGATTTGAAATTTTAGGTGAGAGGGCGGCTAACAGAGTTCAGTGACGTGAGTGTTGTCGTTGTTCGTCCGAGCTGTCTGTGGATTGAATGCATTCAATGACGCGGAGTGTAATAGCGTGTGGTGTGTCGCCATCTTGTTTGACCACATACACTTCCTTCCGCTTCCTTTCAGGTCCTCGAACAGGCGGACTGGCCGCGTCTATGCACAGGGCTGAGGAAGATGGCCAACCAGAGCCCGAGGTCAGCGGTCAGTGAGCATAAGGCGACTCCTGATTGGTGGTTTGTTTCCGGACCGTGGGGTCCCATATATATACGGACAATGACATGGTGTAGACTGAATCTCGTTCGGTATCTGTGTTGTGTTAATACACGTTTTTCGTTGCCTCGTGACTTTTCCCTTTTTGTGTGAGGTAGACCCTGTTGTGCTTCAATTACGTACGTTGAACATTGTGTGTTTTGTCACTCGTGACTGACTCGTTGGAATACTACAGGAGCAGTGAAAGACGTGAGGAAGCTGTCTTGCTGATGACGCCTCACTTTCACTTACAGATCGGCTGTTTGTTTGCAAGGTGTAAGCGCCTTGATGTTGTATGTTTGAATGCATACATAGCTATTGTTAGTGACTAGGTCCCCTCTCCCTTCTCTCTTCTCTCTTTCTAAACAGGGTTTTTTTCTTCTTCATGGTTGTGTGGCAGTTAGGTATCAGTATGGACCACTGATGTATTGCGGTCTGTGATGATGATGATGAACCACGGAGGCATTGACAGAATCTCCACCGTCATTTAGTGGGAAACTCAACTGGCCCGGCCCGCAAATAATCGCGTCGACCGATCTGTAGTGCACTTGGATCAGTGGTATTCCAGATGTTCAGATCATCGGCGTATAAAAAGGCGTTGCTTTAACCATTGTCCAGAAATTCGTTGATGTAAATTTAGAATAACAACGGACATAGAACTGACTCTTGAGGAACATCCGCAAAAACCGGGTAGTGAGAAGAAACGTCAGAATCAGTTTTGCCTCCAAAAGTTCTATCAAGAAGGTAGGCGATTCACCAATGAACCTCTCCTCGAACACCATAGGCTTCCAATTCGTTATTCTGAGAGGCCACATGAGACACGTTCAAAAGTCTTAGCGACATTAAAGAAAATAGCATCTGGCCCGCGTCAGGTTATTCATGAAAATTAGAATTTGTTATCCATGTCCGGTTAAGAAGGTAGCTATGCTGGGTAGAAGAAAATAAGTGGTTTGATAGGAAATGGTTGAGGATGCCACGCTCCAACCAAAGCTCCGGTATCTTGCACGGAATACTAGTAAGGCTGATTGGCCAATAGCTAGCCGGAGAGTGGTGGTCGTCAGCCTTAAATATGGGCGTGACAGTCGCCTCTTCTCGTGCACTAGAGAGAACGCCAGTCTGGGGTATCTGTTTAAACAGCTTAGAAGTGGTGTAACGTTTCACGTCTGATCGTTGAGTTACGCGTAGCCCAAAAAACGGATCCATAAAATGAGAACAAGATTGGACCCAACAATTTCTACGGTACTATCAAAGAAGCCTTCTCTTGTCAACATGCCACAAACCCCTCTCAAAAAGTGTTTTCCTGTCTCCGCATTGGGAACCGAAACTTTGCAATCATCAACATAAAAATCTGTCCGAACTGATTCGCAACTGTACTTCCCACACATCGACCCACAATACTCAGGGGTACGTCGTAATACACAACTGGCACAGAAGGGCGAGGAGGTAGCGCCGAAAGGATGGGAAGCCATTTGGTATTCTACTGGATCTCTTGCAAGGTCATGTTCGGGCCGCCACGGGAATCGGAGCATACTTGTATCGAGAACGGGGATGCGTACTTGTAGAAATATCTTTCTGATATCTGTTGACATTGCAACTTTCCCTGTGCTGGATCGTAGCAATATGCCTACCAGATTTGTGGTCAAGTCTAGGCCCTGATACAGCCAGTCATTCAGGAATAGTCCCTAGTATTTAGCCCAGCAGTCAGAGGCTATTATGAGCTTCCCTGGTTTCTTAGATTTCAGTACAGGGCGGTGTCGCACGCACCACCGATGCGAGTAGCTTGCCTCAAGATGAGCTTGGGGGACCCTTTCAACATACCCACGTTCAATGCGATGTTTTATCACCTTCGCGTACTTTAAGAACGTAACTTCATCACGGTTAAATCTCCCATCAAGTACGGCATACCTTTCTGAACCATTTTGTTGTTGTTAGGAAACGTGAGGTGCCCATCCTTCCAAGATATGGACACTTCATGATGCCCATTTGCGTCTAGCGCGGACGACTGTATTAGTGATGAGGTCACCGAATCCGCTCTAGAGAGTGTGGTTCTGTTGGAGGACATATCAGTGAACTCAGTATCATATAAGGCACGAATCTAATCTGCTAACGTAGGAAAGTCCTGCGAAAGGCAGTTAACAGACGTCTCAGTCTGGCAATCAGTGGTCAAGGGCCCACACAACGTTCAACCGAACAGGGTCCTCAGTCCGTTCGGCTGTCTACGTTCACCTAGCCTTTCATCTATGATCCAGTGCGCCTCGAGCACGTCACAACCGAGGGGGCTAGTAACCTAACCGTCCTCAATTTCACTGAATGTAATGTCCAGTAAGTGTGCCCACTTACCGCCTTCTCTCTAGATAGAATAGATAGGTCTCATCGGCAAGTCCTCAACCGAGCGAGCGTTGTCGATGGTAGCAGTCTCATCTCCATCTTGTGATCTCACATTTAACTTGGCGCTCATGAAGCATGCGGTTTTACTTCCACTGCTCGTCGTAATGGATAGAGCCGAAGCGGTACCCAAGATACCTAGAAAATCTAGGAATTTTTTCTTTTCTTAGTTGGTGTCTGACCCGTTGTCCACAAACTCGTATGTAGCAAAGATTTCAGAGAGAATCACTACTTGCATCGGGATGACACCTAAGCGAGCCTGCTTGCCCGAACAACTCGCTGCACTGCAAAATCCTTGATGCACTGAAGTAGTCGCCCCAGGTCATTGGACTTCAAGTATAGCAACCCATTATGCCAACCACTTCATCCACCCATAGTTCATCCCAACCTACGCTTGCAGTGGATGGCTACGTGGGAGAGCTTGAGGCCGATAGAACATCCGCCTTTTCGTCCAAGGGTGTCCCACCTCTGTTCGACATTCATCGAACGGAATTCAGGGACGCGTTCTACCTCATGAATCTGATTACACAAGAGACAGCTGTCTGCAGAAGGCGATAAACACTGCCTGGTTGCCGCGTGAGTTGAAGCTCTCGCCTGTCTGCTGTCATCTCTCGGCGTGTCCAATTTGTTTAAGCCATACGTCGCAGCGGATTCGTTGATTTTGTGATCACTGTCATAGGCAAGTTGGCCGAACCTACTACGGGCAATCCGGGCACTTCTTGAAATAAATTTGCGACGTTGTTCGAAAGTGGGCCCCTGACCAAAGGACAGTGCACGGTCCACGACCCCTGCCCACTTGTACTGCATATTAACTGGTAGCGATTTAACAATTCTCTCCAGGTTGGTTACGGAGTTCAGACCATAGAAGTAGTTCATTTGTTTTAAGACTATCTCACAGCTCTACATCTTTATTGATAACTTGGAAAGAGCATCCGCTATATTATGTACAGTCCTTCCCGCAGGCAGCAATCCGTCGATGAGGAAACGAGCAACATGGTACGGTTGCCCGTACAAATCACTCAGTATATCGTGCTCGGCGATAGGAGGAGGTTGGGGGAAGCATGGCGCGCTCCTCAGTGGCTTCTCTGACACGACCTCTACAGTAATGTAACAAGTACAACAGCCGTTGATCGTAATCTGATACCTTCTTTTCGACATAACACTCAAGTTGTCGAACGAACTTCCAGTAATTTATTTGGGTCACCATCAAACGTGCACAACTCAACCTGAGGAAGGTCAACACTAGCGGCTGTTGGCAGGATAGAATGCGGCGGATGGACTGGGATGGGATGCTCATCGAGATGTACTGGCCTCAATTCTAGGGCCAGCTTCACGTTCTCGTTCTCCAAATACTGCTTCACTTTAGCAGCACGACCAACTGAATGTTCTTGCTCGAGGTCAAAGTCAGCATGAGCATCCTCATCTCCAGCTAGGTCAGGCAACAACTTAGCTGTCTCAACTTTCATTCTGGCCTGGGCTAGCTGACGCCCTAATGTGACTTCCGCTATGACTTCACGTTCCTTAAGCTCAGCCAGCAACAACGTAAATTTAGCCTGCTACCTCTTTAGACTGTGTGTGGATCTACGACTAACGCATGAGCCAGTAAGTGAAACAGCATCTACAGAATAGCGGACTTGCCTGTCACATTCGGAGTCTCCCTTGGGTTCCCTGGGGTCGGAATATTTTGGCATCAGCAAATTCCAAGTTTCGTCTGATTGACTACAGTAACCATTCACGTCTGATCGTTGAGTTACGCGTAGCCCAAAAAGCGGATGCTCAAAATGAGAACAAGATTGGATCCAACAACTTTTGCGGTATTATCAAAGAAATGCATCAATAATTACAAAAGGCAGGCCTCAATCGTTCGCGACGATAATCTCGTCCAGCAAAATCTACAGTTTCTCCACGGGACCAAGGTCATAGGTGAACCGTCACGCCAGCAGACCAGGACAAGAATGACCACTCGCGCAGCGGACGTTTAATGACATATTAGTTCAGTAAAACAGAACGGGGTGGGGGGGGGCAGTGGGAACAAGTGTCACGTCAGTGGGGAAAATAAGGACTGCGAACGATGGCAACGAATTTTCCCAGTTCGTAGATCAACAAATTTACAAGTGGGTTCTGTTTGACTAACATCTGCTCCTTTGAAAATTCCGGGATGGACTCTGTCAGGTTCCATTGAAATGTATGAATTAACTTTGAAGAAAAAATCTTGAACATCTAGCACAGGAAACTAAGCGGTAACGACTGGTTGCCAGAAGTACTGCGGCGGTAGGAAGGGGTGCCAGTTCAGCGGTACGACGCTGTAGACTGCCGAGCAGTATCCCTTGAATAACTCGGCTACAATTAGAGAGTTAGATGACGTCTCCCCGTCATGCAGTCGCAAAGAAGGAGTGGAGGGTTTAAACCTTCTCAGTCGCACATGCTTAAATTAGAAGTTTTTGTCCCTGCGGGCCCTCGTGAAGACCTTTTCTTGTACGAGGCTGGCGTGCTCACCGTTTTCTCTCTTACACCGACTTAGCACAATATAGAACGCACTTAAGTCCACTGAATTTCTTATAAGCATGTGATTTGCGAATAAATTTGAATGGTCACCAAGGAGACGACGTATTTCACGCGGAAGGGATGACCGATAAGTGAAAGTGCACAGTGTGAGGTATAGTAAGTCTTCCGCTTTCTGAATTTATCTTTGAAATACATGGTAGTTTTGCCCCGCGGAACCATAACCATGAAAAATTAAACCTAGAAAGCATCTCAATCCCTTGAAATCGGCCTGATTAAAATTTCGAACTGTTTTTCCCGTAGATTTGCCTCCATGTGGGTTTTACGATTACATATGGGAATGTCACGTATTGATGCGTTTTCAACTATTGATGTGTCAGCCAAGCATCCAGAAGTTATTCATATAGTAAAATCGGACTGGAGCGGTTTCTTGGTTGGAGAAATTTCAACCAAGTTTATCTTAGATGCAGCGACGTCACCCATAATATTTTGATGGATGGAGCGTTGTAGTCATAAGAATTTGTTTACGTTTACGAGAATATTATCCGCGGCGGTGGCATCGGGTTTGGGGGGATGATAAAGCACTCCCGTTAGAAGTAAGTATTCGCCATGCAATGCCAGTCGATGCCACAGGTCGTCACATTTATCAGAGGACTGAAATCTACGGATAACAGTGAGTATCGGGTGACTGTTTGTTAGAAAGATCGCGGGGGGCCCATTCTCCCTCGAACGCAGTCAGCTCGGTACTTTCAGTACCCGGAGTCACTCGGTTCAACGTCACTGATGTCACCTGTGACCCCAGTCGCCGTAAATGTCACGAACTGCCTGATCTCCGGTAATTTATTAAATGGACTCGAACGGTCCGTATACATGTGATTCAAAACTACTCCCTCGTTTGGTATTGCATAGAAAGAGGAAGGAGAGTGTAAGGAAGCGCCTGAGAAAGAAGACCTAGAATTGAGGATGACGGTGGGATAAGACTGCGTCGGTTCTGCCAAGTCGTTCTGACGGCCCCTCTTCAAGGTTGCGGGCGCGACATCACCGCCTATGTGTACGTCAGCGACTATACACTACGTTCCACCAGAATCCTTGGTGTTGCAACTTGCGACCTCTGCACCCCCTGTCAAATTTTGCTTTTGGCGAGATTTGAAAGCGGAAAGTGTGCGCAATGTTATTGGGCCACCGATAGAAATTCCTGGCGCAGCAAACCAGAGAGGTGCTTTTTGAATCACAGGAGACGACCATAACAAGCTGCTTCCGTCCCGATTTATGGGGGTGGAATTTTCCGCTGGTCCGTTTGGTGGATTTTGACGCGCATAATTCGAAAGACGGTTTTTAAGCGAACCCTGTCCATCCAACACATGTGCTTTTGTTTCGGGGTTGACCACTGAAGTGCAGTTCACAGAAACGGCGTCCCTCTATTTTTACCACGGGCACACAAGCTTCACTGGACAGTTCGAGAGTAGAAACTATAACCTTAGTCTTCAACTGTAGCTCTTGTCCTGTCGTAATTTGTGACTTCGTCGTTGACCGGCTGTTCAGGCTCCACGCTCCCTTGTCGAGAGCCGTCAACAAACACTCGTGGCCGACTGCAAAGCCACTGTTTTGCCCACCACTGTTTCGTGCCTGGGCATGGCAAATGAGGTTACCAAAAGGTCCAGTAACTTTCGCTTACCTTAACGCACAGAATGCTCCTAAGCACGAGGTTTGCGACGTCTAGAGGAAAAAGATGCTAAGAATGATTTGGTTAGCTCTGGCGTAGAAGGTTTTGTGGAGAAATAGACCCAAAAAACAACTCTGATTTCTCTTAGCTCCTTTTCTTTCACCTTATTCGTGGCCTCCCCTCTGTATGCAATTGACATGGCAAACGCCTTTTTGGCGGTTGAAACATCAAGGGGGCAAGTGTAGCGCACTCACTCAACGACTGCATTTCCAACTTAGTTTTAGTTAGAATCTGTCTGTACTTTTCCCTTCACTGAGTTAATCAACTTCAGTTGGGAACCTGACGAAGACCGGCCGATGGTGTTTCTTCAGTTGATGTGAAAAGTTCAACCAACCAGATGGTAGGGTATATCGACATGCTTTTGGACACTTGTGCCTGTCTGTTTCACCGTCCCTTCTGTTGGTGTGTCTATTTTTTCAGATGCATAAATTTTTATAACTAGGCCAGCAGACTGCTTCTCGATGTGTCTGCTTCCCATCTCTCGGAGTGATCTTTGAAATCTAACACTTCGCGGATTTTAGCCAAGTGACTCTGCGGCTATGAGTCCATCAAAGGGGTAATGTATGGTACGACTGGTAACGATTCTGTATACTGGTTAGTGAGAATGTCACAATAGTCGGCCATCTTTCTATATGCACTTTACCGTATTGTCAATTGGTGACAAAAAAATATGGAGTTTGGAATTGTCTCCTATTTTGTAGAGTGATGGAATCGCCGGAACTCATGAGTGGAAGAAACTGGGCAGCATTGGAACCCACTGCAAGCCAGGGGAACTCAACTGAATTTGAAGTCTGTTGTGACCTAGTCAACCAAGTGACAAAAGTGACCATAATATGGTAGCGGCAAAGAGGAGCTGTGACGATGAGGGATGGTTGTAAATGGTATGCGTATAACTGAAACGGAGGTCGTATTAGTAAAGAATGAACGACTCTCTAGCAAGTCGTGATCCATTAAATTGAGCAGGCTACGACACAAGACAGGGACAACGACAGAGGGCGGGTTCGGACAATGTCGGATAGGTATTTCCATACGCGGCGTGAGATGGTTATTTTTGGCATTGGTAGATCAACAGGCACGCGGAACTAAAACTTTTTACCCTGCGGTTACTTTACCCGTCAAACCTCCCTAAAAGAGAAAAGGGAAAAAGTGCGCAGAAAATAACGTTTATTCTTCATTCTAGTCATAAGCAAAACTAACTACGATGCTTTCAAACAAGCGTACAATTGACAACAACAAAATGGCATTCACAGGGCGTACGAAAATAGACTACAAAACATAGCCACGAACTGTCGGCACCACAACGTGGATGACCATGCTCGGATACAGTACTACAAATACTGCTACAGGTACGCCTTGCCTGGAGGCAGAATGACATCAGGTTTCTTCGACGTTAGTCTTCTTCATTTGATACAGTGTTCGGGAAACCTAACTAGCTGCCAAATGCTCCGACTGGATGCTTTGAAGTTTGAGGTTACTTGGATCTCCCGGTCCCTATTGCCCTAATATATCTTACGTAGGTGCCTGTCTGCTTTTTCTAGTTCAGTGCCAAACAGCTATTTTACACCTGCTTACACTGAATGATAACTCCCAAATCGAAACCAACTGGAACATTTCATTTGGTTACTTCCAAATAGAAACCCCAGTTGGACACTTTGCCATCTTAACTTCATCCCGCAAGCAAGCGGTACATGAAATTTACTTGTTTCACTAGGTCTGTCAAGTGGATCAAGAATAGTAGGAGGCCGATGACAACCTTGAAGTACCGAGGTGTTGGTAGCTACCAGTTTGGTATGGGCTCCCTTCATGTGCTCGCAGAAACACCTGCAGCCCACATATTTATCATACCATACTATTACTTTGGTCGACGATGTTGGTTTATAGTTTTAGTGATAACGGTCACTGAATGGGAGTTTTTTAATACTTTGGCTGTTAACTTTAACGCGCTAACCTCTGTCTGATTTCCTAGTGCCAGACAATTTGCGATGGTGTTGCTGCATTTCGTAACCAGGGTAGTTGGTTTGGTCATTCGGATGTTTTTCACGTTTGGCACTTAGGTTGCGAAGGTTTTATCACCAGACAAGATGATATTATCGATGTGCGGGTGTCTGTAAGGGTAGTTTTGAATGTGTACGTTGGCGAACTTCGATGGATGCCTGTTCTTCGATAATAGAGTGAGTCAACCTGTCAATTTCAATTCTGGTTGAAACCTTCCTGTTGCTGCCGAAATTTGACTTGAATTGCCGTTAGGTTGTTACTGTTGCAACTTAACGTTGACCTGAAGATTGTTCGATTACCCTACACAGCCTTTACCCTTGGGTTTATTTGGCAACTTTCTGTTGCCCTTAAACTGTCACCCCGAATCCGATTGGTTGCTACTTGCCCTTCTATTGGGTTGGTCACTTAGTCGCTCTTAGAATTTGATCTGAAGTTGATCTGGAGTATGTTCAAGTCTTCCACAGCTTTTGGAATTTCTTGTCCTCCTTTGTCGAAACTGAATTATTCCAACATTCCCCCTACTGAAGTCAAATAACGGCGAAGTCCTCCAAAGATGCGATTGCACGTATCTACCGGTTTGACCTTGAAACACTTGGAACGTCGTCTTTTATCTAACCTTGTAAAGGGTAAAATACTGTAACATCCCATCTCTTGGATTGAATGTGTGGAATGGGCAAACTTTCTCCTTTTCTGGTGCGTGCATCAAACGTTTGTAAACTGTGACCCTCTTCTCTCTGACTTCGCCTTCTGTTGCCGACAGATTTCTCGTGTCTTTTAATATATATACATTTGTTGCTTTATATTGCGTGTAGATATCTGTGATGATCGCGCAACTCCAGGCGTGTTTCTTACGATTGCGTTAATATGTGTATATATAATTATGTACTTTTGCCCCATTTTGTTCCCTGGTCGGATACGTTTAATCTATTCCTTTGAAGTTTGGCGGTAGTTTGGCTTGACGGCATTTGCCCTAGTTCCTGGTTTGCATTTGTCCATAAACTTCGTCCATTTCTACGAGTTTGCTCATTGCTTCAATTGATAAGCAACAGGACTGGAAGGAATTTTCGCAAAGCAGTGGTTTAGGTTCCGCACTTTGGAGGATCCAGTTCCCCGGAAGTTCTACATCTCTGTCTACCCATAAAATCTTAGCACCTTTTAATTTTGCCCTGTTTATTTTGGAGCTAACCTACCCCGCTGATAGGAATTTGGAAGTCAGTCCATCTTCACAACTAACACTCACTACACTGCCAACATCAACTTGGTATACATCTCAAAAGTTGGCAGAGCAATCAGCCGCACACAAAACGCATTTCATCGTCACCACCATCACCATCATAATAGACTACAATTCGTTAGTGGTTTGTATTGAGGCTCAACTGCCACACAGCCCAGAATATAAAAGGCAAACCCTGTCTGGGAGGAGAAAAAGGAAAAAGTGACAGGGACGTAAAGGGAACTAACTACTAAAAAATGTCCACGTCTGTATTCAACCGTCCAAAATCAAGGTGTGGGTGCATGTACATTAAATAGTCGGCGTCTTTGTGCACCTGGCGGGTACACATCAGTTTGATAACATCATTATCATTTTGGTTACCTGGCTGGAAGACAAACAACTTGCAATTCTAAATCCACCATTTCGGGGAAGAGCACCGGCCATTCAGTCAGTCAGACTTTCTCTGATTTAATCCCTCATATGAGATATGACAAAACAAGTGTATTCGTTTGGAATACACAACAGTGATTGCAAGTATAATTAGCTTGAAGGCAGATCTGGTATCAGTTCAGTGGCGCCGATCCAGTGAGTGAGCCAAAGGGACTGCAATGCAGTCGGTGGAATGTAAAAGGTAGTTTACTTATTTAGGTAGACCGGATTCCAAGGAGAATGAGTGATGGGCGTTTGCTCCACTTCGTCGCGTCCGACTGCGCGTTTGTCGAAGCCTTCAGTTGTTGATGAAAACATCTGACTAAATCGTTAGCACACTGTTGGTGGGGCGTCGTCTTGATGTGAGAACGACCCGGCAACTGCGTGAAGTTGAGAAAATCGGAAGATTGCAACTGCGTGCCTGGATCCATAGTGATTGCAGATGGCACGTAAAATTATTGACCCAATATCCCAAGTAGGTTTTGGCGACTGTCTCCGCTGAAACACCCTTAACAGACGCAGCTAAAGGCCAACGGGTGAAACGGTCGATTGCGGTCAATATGTACGTGCAATCGTTGGAGGGTGGTAGTGGGCCAACAATGTCAAGGTGTACATGGGAAAACGGGCGTATGGCTGAGAGAATGTGCCAGGTTTGCTGACCGTATGCCTATGCACCTTACCGCTTCGACACTCCATACATCGTTGTGACCAGAGACGAACATTTTTGTTCACAGATGACGAACGATAGCGTTGTGCATCCAAATTTAATGTGCCGCGTTTTTCGTGGTAAGATGAACGGTGGAAGTGATTAAAAACAGTGCGATGGTACGAAAGTGGGACAAAGGGTCTAGGTTTACTCGTTGAAGTGTCGCACAGAATGTTACCAGCTTGTGTGACAGAAGAATGGTGGATAATTTCAAGGACTTACAGATTGAAAGATTCTCCATGTCCTCAGTTTGTTGTTGGACTGTGGCCATTTTGGACAAGTCAATGGAAGGTGGCGGTTGAACTGAGTTGACGTCAGGACGTGGTAAAACATCAGCAACGATGTTAGCGTCACCACGTAGGCGTCGGATGTTCGTGGTGAATTGAGAGATATAAACCAAATGTCTGATTCCTTGCAGAGAGAACCGATCGGGTTTGGCGTGAAAAGCAAATGTCAGCGGCTTGTGGTCGGTTTGCATGACAAACTGTCGGCCTTCTCAAGGATGCCGAAAGTAACGGATCGCCAAATAGACTGCCAGCAGTTCGCGTCCAAAGGTGCTGTATATTAAACCTGTGATGGTTGAAGCTTCTGGGAGAGAAAAGGACTAAAGGTTTTTGTTCGCCATTCACGGAGTGTTTTAAAACTGCACCAACGACAGCAGTTGACACATCCGTGGTGAAAAGGTGATTTGCGTCTGGACTGCAACCGATGAACCACAGTTTGGTGGCGTGGCATAGGGCTTTCTTTGCAGTCGAGAAAGCTGTCTTGGCATCGGGTAAGTGTTCAGTTGATTTACGTTTGGAGTCGACCAGGTCTGTCACCGGTTTCAAAATGTTCTCGCATTGGAGGATGAAACGTCGATAATAGATAAGTATGCCGAGAAATCGTCGGAGTTGTGTCATCGTAGTGGGAATCGAAAAAGTCGAGACGGACTCAACTTTATCTGACAAGGGTGTGATACCTGTTCGGTCAATGTGATTTCCCGGGATATCCAATGTATTAACTCTAAAGACGCACTTGTTGATGTTGATTTCAATATTATACTGCGCGAAACGGTAGAAAACAACACGAAGGTGGGTAAAGCGCTCTTCGTTTGAGCGACTACGCATCAAAGCATCATCAATGTAGATGTACGCGAAAGGCAGTCCACGTTAAACTTCGTTCATGAATCGCTGGAATGCCTGAGTCGCATTACGAAGTCCAAAGGGCATTCTTGTGATCTTGAAAACTCCAAAGGCGTTACAATGGCTGTTTTCGGGATGTCCTATTCTGCGACCGGGATGTGGTAATAGTTACGCACCAGGTCTAATTTAGAGAAAATAATGGTGCCAACGAATCCCAAAGAAAAGTCGTGGATATGTTATATGTGGTACCTGTCCGGGGTTGTGCAGTTTTTCAGAGCACAGTGATCACCGCAAGATCGTCAAACGCCCGGAGACTTTTTCGGTACCGTGTGCAGTGGTATTGCCCAAGAGCTGTTTGAAGGTTGAATAATGCTCAACTGAAGCACACGTTCGAATTCAAATTTGACAATTTTCAGTTTGTCTGGATGTAAACAGCGTGGGCGAGCAAAAATCAGAGGGCCACGTGTTATCGTATGATGTATCACATTGTGTTCAACCGTCTCGTTGTGAGCACGGCCGAGCTAACGAAAGGAAATCGTTCAGCAGTGCTGCGAATGACGGTGTTGGTGGAACAGCGAGTCGGATACCCATTGATGAGATCGCCCATTGGACACCGTTTATTGTGAACGCAGTCACGTTGTCAATTAGCCTAGGCCTCAGCGTCAAAGGTAAGGTTGAAATGTACCAGTGTTGTATGACAGGCAGTTTCGTTGTGAGTAATAAACTACTCACGAGTATTATATTACCCGCAGGCAGCATTCAGGATCAAAAGAGCAAGCTCTGAACGCTTGGAAGACGATGGACAAGAATAGACTATCGTAATAGTGTATACGCACTATGGCAGAAGTTTCACCAAGGGGAATGACAACGTACTACCACCCGATGTATGTGAGTGCATGTCTGACGTGCAGTTGAGTGTACGCGTTTGTGGTTTGCTTTTTGACATGAACTATGCAGGATTTTGCTCACTAAACTAATTCTCAGGTCAAGCGTCTTTTGCAGTCACAATACCAGGAATTCGGCACCGATCAGTCTTGTTTGTACGTCAGCGAGCAGGAACATCCGTCGAAAGCATCGACGGTGAGGGATCGTTTCTCGCAGGTTTTGATGCGACTTTGATTTGCAGTCGGTAAAGTATACTGGCCAGACTGAAGTCGATCACTGGGTGGAATAACGCTGGGTTCGACTGCGGTATCGATAAAGAACCGTTAGCCGGTCGATCGATCTCTGGCGAAAAATAGGCTACTAGTTCCTGTAGTCGTCGCCGTTACTGGCTGGCTTGCCGGTTTGACGGTGGCGCATGACTGGTTTGGAAATGTGCACTGTTGGGTGCATTTCTTTGTTGTATGTCGGAAGTTTTGGCGGTACCAACACCACCTTGATGGACTGCGGGAGTGAGATCGTGCAGATCGTGCACGGTTTCTGGGTGGGTGCCTTTTCAGCTCATCGACCCGTGTGGCCGTACTGTCCATACGATGGCACATCTTCTCTATCAAAACTTTGAAGCCATCATCACTAGTTGGGGCTGAAGGGAATAGCGTAGGGATAGCTATGGTTGCGGCGCATGTTGATGGTAAGGGGAAGGTTTCTGATACCCCGTCCGCAAGAGCTGTCAAGTTGTCAACTAAGCTATCATCGTCCACGGCGGCCAAAGTATTTTGCATCGCAGACGGCAGCTTTCCCGCTCACACCTGCTTCAAGATGGCGTCATCGAGCTTCCGCGAGCCTAAAAGGCCCCTCGTATAGCGTAACAGTTATGATGTGGACCGGTCACCTAGCTCGACTGAGTTCAGCAAGTCGTGCAGTAGTTTAGCTTCTGACCTCCCATTCCTATTTATAATGGCGTCCATTAGAGTGATATGAAGGAAATCACTCTGGACTGATTCCAACAGGTTTTCCACTTCTGCGGCGACATCAAAGGGAAGAGACTGCACCACATATGAGAACTTTATTTTCTCTAATTTTATTCGCTTAGTGGTAAAGACGGCATCAATCTAGTGGAGCCACAGTCGAGGGTTTCGGGCGCTGTATTTGGGTAGTTTTAAGGTAGCACTGTGTTCGGCTTTGATGTCAATCTCCATAATGTCGTCAAGCATTGCAAATAGCAAAAAATGGATAAGGAGCTGTTCGGAAAGAGCCGGCTCACCAATTTTGTAGTGGATTAGTCAATCAACCGATAAAAGTGACCAAAATATGGTAGTATCAAAGGAGAGTTATAACGGTAATGGATAGATTCAAAAGGTAAGCGTACAAATCAAACGGAAGGTGTATCTGTAAAACAGGAACGGCTCACTGATAAGTCAAAGTCTATTACATTGAATAGACCACCACAAGAAAGAAAGAGAGCGCCGGAGATGAGATTGGTTAGACAACTGATAGGTAATTCCGAGTACAGATAAATAAAGGAATTAGCCGTAACGGTCAGCGGATTTTCGTTAGCTTGCAGCTCTCCAAAAATCTGTCTACTAGTGACGCCGGACGCAGAGAGAACGCAAGGCTCGCTGACCCGAGGCGTGTGTGATTTGTATTTATTGATTATTGATTAGTTCGATTAAGTTGGTTTAAACATCGGCTGTATACTTGAAGTTGAGGAATTTAAAAAGTGTGAATAACAATAAGAATTATGAAATAGGAAATAATGTACAAAACGCTAAAGAATAGTCAACAGTGATCAAAAGTGTGCTTAGCTTGGGGGCAGGGCTGGTCCCAGTGAGGTGACACTGATCCAGTAAGTGAGCCATAAGGGGCTGTAATGCAGTCAGCGGAACGTAAAAGGTAGTTGAGTTGATTAGGTATGTAACAGTAGCACATTGTTGGGTAATGAGTTGAGCACTTTACATCTGCCTAAGCTTAAATGGAATTATAGGTTCTCGTAACAACAAAGTTGCTTCTTCTTAAAAAGCTTTGAAATTCTTGTCTCAATCGGCTTAACCGCTGATATTTTTTCACCTAATGAAAGCACTTATTAATTGAGCTCAGCAGGACTCCTTAACGTCGCATCTTACCTCCTTGTTGTCCGGACAATTACAAACTTTTATCGGTATACCTGCAGTGAAGAGCTATCAGATAACTCAGACTTTTAGTGCAGTCGAGCAGAGGTATCTCAGTATATATATATATATTTCATAGAATGTTTAGAGTTTGTTGTCTCCATGGAAGCAACTCCGGTACTACAAAAATTCACATGACATCAGCCCTGTGACCCATTCAGATGACTTGGAATGATCACGACGTAAGTAAGTGGTATGATGACATCATTGCGGCTTTGCTGGCATCGGTCATTAACTACTAACGTCAACGCACCATGCTTCGTTCTCATTGTGTAATAACGACCACAATGCCATCGTACAAAAACATGGTGCAGTGCGGGGGTACAAAACTCTTCTGGCTAAAACACAAACTGCCGTCCAGATTATTTGGTTCGTTCTTTGAGACCGCAGTAACATTCCGGAAAACTGCATATTATGGTCGCTCCTCATCTTCTACTCATAACCAAAGCGACAAAATAAAAATAGTTTCTCATACCGGAAATCCAATTTCAGCGACCTACTGATGACTGTTGAACTAAAGGATAACCAAGATTTTTAGTCTTTACACAGCAGTTTAAACTTGTGAAATGGCCGGCACGTTGCATTTATCGATATTGGATTTCGTGGAATTGTGTTGAAAGGCCAACGTTCCATCGTGAAAACCATGGCTGTTGGGGAGCTGGCGACCAGTTTATTAGGATGATAAATAAACTTAAGTGCCGCAATGTCAACTGTAATGGTAAAATTCGAATCAAATAGACACTCATGAAAACAGGTAACACAAATAAACGCTAAACGCTCTTCTTTGAGTATAAACACCTAAGCCAGATTGGAATGCGTGGAACTTGACGTGGATTTATAATAGTAATAAAAACGATACATTTCTCAACAAATTTGTGAAAACACGCTCGGATGCGCGCGATCAATAAATGGATGCATAAAGCAAACATGATATCTGTCAACAAAAGAAGACGTAATCAAAGGGAAAATAGTCACACTTCACATCGTTGGATATACACACCACGAAAGAAGATTGTTTGC
Organism: Paragonimus heterotremus; assembly: GCA_013368495.1. Taxonomy (NCBI): domain Eukaryota; kingdom Metazoa; phylum Platyhelminthes; class Trematoda; order Plagiorchiida; family Troglotrematidae; genus Paragonimus; species Paragonimus heterotremus. The sequence goes on along the minus strand of LUCH01000930.1, from coordinate 13,953 downwards.
TCATTCCACAGAATCAGTCCAAAAGATGAGATGTTACATTAATTTACTTTTCATAATGTTAGGTGAAGACGGTGTTTCAAGTATTTCAAGATCACGTGTGTGTAAGGAGCAATGAAAACCAGTCAACGTTCATGGATTGAATTTGTGGTGGTAATTATCATATGGTTGCTTTGTTCACCGTTCAGACTTGTACGTCAACGTCATGCACGAGGACCATGAATCAGCTGACTGTCAGACAAACAAAGAGGACAATTGCATTTAAACGTAACTCTGTCATACCTTTGTGCCCTTACACTACTTGGGCTATTCTTGTATCGCTGCGTGTTGCGTAATATATATTTGGAATCAATCTCTGTTTGCTCTTCTGCTTGCATGTTACATGTGTAACGTGCGGTCGGAACCAACAACAGCGCAAAGGTTGAATTTGAATTGCGTAACAGGGCTTGCTGATGTGTTGGTGACACCGTTTTAGCTTTTAGGTCCTCTTACGCAGTGCTCCGTAGTCCCAGATAAATAACGAAAGTACTTCGTTTCATGAAGACTAACACGCGCACTGAGAGAGGCCTTTAGTTAACGATGAAAACGCCCGGCCACTCCACTAGCTGTCGGATGATAAGCAGTAATGCGAATATGCTTGCATCCTAATATGTTGAAGAGGGCCGTAAGATGTTTTCCGAAGTGTGATCCGCGTTCTTTGGTCATCACTGCTGAACAACCAAATTTTTCCACTCGAAGTTCCAGGAAGGTGATGGATACCTTCTCTAGGAAACGGTGTGGTAACCGTACGGCTGTGGACCATAGCACGCTAACGGATAAATAAAGCCATTTAATGATTACGATGACGACCAACCTGACGGACCGACGTACGCGTGGTGAAAATGTGCATCTGGCGAAGGAAAGTGTCGAAGGGGCCATTTATGTTATAGTAAAATTTAAAACTTCGGTATTGGAGACAAGAACGGCTCCAACTGCGGGCATCGTGATTTATCTTAGACCATAAGAAACGGTCGGTGTCCAGTTTAACTGAAGTGCGCGTGCCAGAATGAGACCAGTTTTGTGGTGTGTCGAACACTCCTTGACGGAAAGAAGTAGGCACTACGGGGCGAGGTGCTCCCTGGAAAGTGTTGCGAAGTAATGTTCCCTCCGAAAATGTTGGTGGTACATATTCGATTGTGAGAGAGCTAGTTTGACGATCGATCAGTGGCTTGAGCAACAGCCACGACAGCCAAATCAGTGCTATTGTCAGCCCGCTCACTGAGATTGTAGACGCGTGAGAGATCGCCTGCAACAGTGTTTCCGGTGCCTAAAAAACGTCGTACATCAGTGATAAACTAAGAGACATGTTCCAGGCGGTAGTTGTTGCATGGGCTACAGGCACCTAACATCTTAGGGGCCAATGAGACGGCAAGGCCGATGGACTGTCGGGAGTGCATATTATTCCGAAATCGAGCATTTGTCTGAATTGTACCCAGGCGAGTTTGAGGTTGTCTTGTGGCCAGCCGATTAGGCCGTGTTGAGACGATGGGTCCCTTAGTGCTGATGCGATGTGTGACATTGAAAGTACCAGGCGATATGTCGTACTATGCGCAAACAAGCTGTGGAAACCCCGTAAAGGGATCCTCAGGTTGCTGTAAGGTTGCGGGTTGAGTATGTATGTGTGTTATGGCTACGACTCCTGCGCGCTTGCTTGGTACGCTTAGCTTATTGCTGGGGTCGATTAACGGACCTTGTCTTACATTTGCCAAAAGGTCGAAGTGCCAGAAAAAATCAATGCCGACCGTGGCGAAAGGTACCGCAGCAATTGTAAGCCTTCAGCGGAATGCTCGCCGAAGGCTCAAATTAAGGGTTAATTAACGCTGTCCGTAATTAGATATAGGCGTGCCGTTTGCAATAGGGAGCTGCGCCGTGCAGGGATTTGTCACATCACTCCCGTAGACGGAAAAGCGGTAACCTGCGCCCCAGTATCCAGTAGAAAACTGTTCACGGTTTCTTCATTCTGTACAGAAAATGAGGCCACAGGGAGAGTCGGTGCCGACAACAGTGTTTGCCGTTAGAGGTCGACCGGTTAGTTTGCATCACCTTGAAGTTGCGTGGATGCAGGGGGTTGGTGCACTGTTTGCTTCGACTACCAAAACTTTCATGGTACAAACAACAGTCAGTTTTTGATTACCATATGTGTCTCCTGCCTTGTATACTATGACGACAACTTGAATGACGGTTTAAAACATCCCATACAAACCGCGTCGGAAGGCTGCGATTTCTGCTTTTGGTGCCCTGGGATAACCTAATTTTCGGACTGCATGTGCCTATTCCAGGACACGGAACGGGATGTGGTACACTCGAGCCACCAAGTAGTGGTTAACAACGCCTGTCTACTTTATCAGCGATTCCCGCTACCTCGGACAGAGTTTATGAACGAGTAATAAAAACTATTGCTAGCGCTACCCCTGTCAATCTTTTGAGCCAAGGTCCACGGATAAGCAGTTCGTTTCAGTGCCGGTTGCCAAAGATTTGTTAAATTCCCGTTATAAAGGTTGTGGGGTGGTTTATGCTTGGCTTTAGGTCGTGGGAAAGGCGTTGCAGTCAGGTGTTTTCAGACGATGCAACCCAGTGGGTAACTGTCCTTTTTAAAGTTTCTTACTTGCACTGTACCAGTCGGTTTACTGCGACCACGAAGCTGCATGCTGACTTCACTCTGAAGCCTGCCGGACAACCGACGGGATCTTGTTTAATTAGACAGAATGCTCTGTTGAAAAAGTTTGCTTCTAATCGAACAAACCAAAGAGGAGGGTTTGCTTTCATTATCGTGATGCTAGTTCCAAGGTTCTTACGCCCAGACTTTTTCCCAGTCCTGTATTATCTCGGATCAGAATTCACAGTGAGTAGACGGTGGATGTGCAAGCATACTTTATTTATTCATTTGCTCACCGTTCACAAGCAGACTTCAACGCGATAATTAAGGACGCTAGGGAGTTAAACGTGAGAGACTATTCAGCGCAACTGCACGGCAGCCGCCAGAAAGGACGAATGCCGACGGAAATCGTAGTCGACCTTCAGAATGCAAACAAACATCACACTGACTGAGCGGCGTTCCCAACAGTAATAACCAAAGCATTGTTACCCTAGTGAATGTATCCAACAATGGTAGAGATGACGCAGATTCATTGTACAGCTACGGATAAAACTGCGATACGTACGCCAACACACTACCTCTTATGTTGGTGGTTTGTAGTAAATTTACATTCACGAGTAAATGTGAACCGGCGCGGTGGTACTGGCAAGACAACTCTCACGTCGCAGGGAGATGAGCATTTTGGGAACGTCGAGGGTGGTCTTATTGTACCATGAATGGTTGATCGGAGGCATTCAGGAGTTAAAAATCTTTGCAAATCATTCAGTCAGTAAGGGGGTTCTAAGCGTCCATGCTTGTGTTTGAAAGCGTCACAAATTCTGGTCAAAAGGATGTGATTTTGTTTTGATTCCACCCTTTTAAGTTGGTTTGTTCTGATATGTAAGGTTGTGTCGGAAAATCTGCTTGACCAATGGGAACAATTGAACATCAACAGATTTAGTCATTGATTAAGGTAAATGGTTAAGGAAGCATACGGGAATTCATCTGATCTGCCCACAGTGAGTGGACAACGCCTGAATCTAGCAGATGACTGGGCAGACACCCAGACAGGACTTCGGTATTGGATCACAAACACCTGAATGTTGAAAATCTCAAGGGTAGTCCAACTAATGCAGGATTTTGAGTGTCCAGACACCGCAGAATATTCCCCTCGATGAGCGGGGAAGTTTAAAGAGATCTGGTGGTTAATCACAAATAGTACAATGTTTCATTTCTTCTGAAATACTTTCGTGCGGTATTAGTAAGTTTGTTTTAGTTAATGAAATGTACGATGTTAGCAAACAGTTACTTCAGCTTAGCGCGACCATCAACTAACCAACAGTTTTTCTAGAAGCGGATTTGCACTCAATTGAGAAACTTCTTTGCCCCACACAGCGGACACGAAATCAAAACTGACTCGTTTCAAAATACTGAAACTTTATTGGGTATTTTACCAGTGAGCTTGAAGCATAAGGAATCGCAAGAGGGGACACGAGTTTCAATCGCGATCATGTTAGATATAGGAATGAGAAAATTTTGTTTTTGCCCGATATTTTTATTATATTCAACATATGCACCACATCATTGCATATAACTGCGCGCTAAATGAATGAGAAGTTGTCCGTTCAGGACAACGATTTGCACGCAAACAGTGAAGGGACCTCTGGCGGACCTCCAAAATAGCTGTTATATCCTTCAATATCGCGCAATTTTTTGTGGGCAGGTGTCAGCAATTAGCCGCATAATCAGCTTCTAGTTTTTTCAGCACCCTTGGTTACCGCATAGTGCTAGTATTCTCGTGTGCAATTCATTTTCGACTGTTGCAGTTGGGTTAACTACAGATTAACCTTTACTTTGAGATACTGGTACTCTAATTTGATGAATTTCATGGAACTGAGGGAATAAGAATCTGTCAGTGGGTCTGAAGGTGCCTCCCAGGACAACAGATGTCAAAGCCGGCTTGAGTGACCAGTGAATCGGCCACACCATACAACATGTTCGGAATGAAAAATAGGTCGACCACCCCTTCCCGGGGGTTTGTGAAGAAGCTACTGCCCTCACGCATTCACTCTGTGAATTTCGAAGCAGCTAAACAGGTCAAATTTCATACCCTTTTGAGAAAAACTCAAAATATCACGCATTTCACTTCAATTAGCCGGGAGTCTTGGACACGCAAACATAGACGTACCAAAAATGACCGTGGGAGAATCGATAGTAACGTATAGGATGCATAAATCCTTGAGTAGAGCATACAGTCATAATTTATAGACATGGTGGACGCATGCACAACGATATGTACGTTGTACAGAAAATGCCTTCTCCTGTGGCAGTGGTTCAGCGATGGAGTGTTTCTTTGGCTGCGTACTCTGATAACAGTGCACAATTTATTCCTCATTTTGATTGTTTATATCAGTTAGCTGACACCATGGTGGTGACTCCCACTGTTTGTTGCCTCGGTCGTCTCCAGTTTCCTGTTCTGACTCGACTTGTGGCACTGGAAGCCACTATCGTGCAATTTACACTCCATCACGTAATGGCTAGAACTAATGTGTCCAGCAGTGGATTTTTGGATTCTACAAACGCTGAAACGAACTTTGTGGTACTTCCGATGGATTATCGTTTCTTGGTGATAAAGTTGTTATCCCCTCCGCATTACCATCCGCTGTACCAGATGACTTAAACTCCGGTCATTTGAGAATTGGAAAGATGAAAACATTGGCCTCCCCGATGTGTTGGTGACTGGAGTTAACTACTAATTTGTGTAGCATTTCCAAAGGTGTGCTCAATGTTTACGCAGAGCACAACGCTCAGTCGGCGAGGAGTATCGTGCGTATTGAACAGAGGATATGACACCCATTGCACCAAGCAGAAGAGTAAAGACCGGCAGAGAAAATGAAACGTCGACCTCTGTTCACAGCACCGGGGCACTTCAATCCAACGGTGCCGCTGAAAAATGTATGCGTACTCTGAAAAGTGCGAGCAAGTCTATCGAACCGTCTAAATCTGAAGAACTGCAGGATGGTGTGGATAACTTCTTGATGCAGGATCGAAGTTTTGACCAATCGTCAACAGGCAGCAGTCCAGCTGAGCTGTTCAAAAACCGTATTTTCTAAACCAACACGCTTAGTTTGAAACCAAGTAAAGTTGCGTATCACCATGGTAGTGACCTATCAAGGAACTGTCCCCAATACACGAGCGACTCGAATGTGTTGCACACTCGACTTGAATGGTGGAACCATCCACCACAGACACGCGGATCAATTGTCTGTAATTTACCTGTTTCTATCCCTGCAATGCCCATTACCAATACCAATGTTTTTGAGTCTATTTCGGGCTGACGTCTTTCAGTTGAAGGAGCTGGAGAGAAAGAACCACCAGGGTCGCGACTGTCTGAACGTCTCAGAAATAAACAATGCAAAAATTATAGCAGTCCTGGCTTCTGCTTAAACTGCGGCGAATGTGGCTTTCTCCACTAAACCTATTTCTCAGCATTGCTGTTTTATTACACTGTTGACAATATGCTTTGCGACTGCGTTCGAGAGATAAATATTTAATAATGTGTCGATACTAACTCAGAGGCTCAGTTAAGTCAGTAGCTTTAGATCCCTGTTCCAAAACCTATCGCCCTAATCATCGTTCGAATACTATGCGCGACCAGTCTACGCTCGATTTTCAAACATTCATTCGAACAACAAACGGCGGAGTTAGTGTAATTACTGTCATAATTTGGTGTGCGCGCTATCTCCATACTAGTTTCCCAGCGTTATGCTGGTCATATCTTAAACCGAGGCTTGCGCATCTTAGCGATATCTACAGTTTTAATGGCTAATTTAATGGCAACTTCCTAACTGCAGCTGGCCGATCAATACACACATACTTGGATGGTCCAGTGTTACCTATGACTGGAACTATCTCTCTTTCGAAGCTTAAAAAAGGTTTCACTCGTTGGCCAACGGCTCATTCTATGATAAACTGCACGACTCAGGCAATAGCCAGCTAGATCAGGCATCAATTGACAGTGTCACTCTACCTCCTGTGATAACTACGGGTGAAATTGCGTACTCCTCATGCAATCTTCTTCTTGACCTCACGCGCAAGCTTCGTAGTGAACTCACCAAGTCGACTGAATATTGCCCTTCCTAGGACGGTTTTCTGGGAACCATTTCACCGACAGCTGAATGGGTTAATATTGTATGACTCCAAACGCAAATAGTTGGATGGTTGTTCGTTCACAGTGGTGAGTCTCACATAGACTTTGAAGGAGGATAGCAAATTCACTCCGAACAGCTGATCAACTCTACCGTCAGCCTGCAAACTTTTACAGGCTACGTAAACCAGTCGATCAAGTTAGCTGCGTTCAGGCCTTTGGAAACACACCGGGCATGTGTCATCCATCTATAGTCGCAGTCCCTTCAATTTACTACCAAGGACGAATTTATTTATTTGGCGCGATTACTTAGAAAAATCACTGGTTAATCTACTTTGAACCAGTTCGCTCAATGCAACGGCAAGACAGATGTTCCTCCTGGCAGTCGGGCTGGAACGCATGAAGCCGTCGTTGGTGGGCGTTTAAAAATAGTTTTTGTGGACAAGGAAACGACCCCCTCATCGAATAAAGCACCCAGCTAACCTGCAAATTTTCTCAACGAATGTTTTTTGCAGTTTTATCGAGTGAACAACCAAGCGTCATATCACCACACACAGACGTCTGTCCTTCCCTGTCTCATTCAACCAGACGCACTGGTAAACGTTAAACTGTCTCCTTGCTTCCGCTGAATTGTCCAGATGCCGCCAAGTTGCAACAAGCAGCATGAAGAAATGGCATCGGTGCTCCTGCTATATACTAACGGGAAGCAGCATTCTGTTGTCTTCGCTGACTTTTATCTCAAAATCAACATTGGGAATAACGCTTGATGCGTTTGACCGAGCATCCACCAATGCGAACACAGTACGTATGATTCGGAATGATAGACGCGTGCAATAATTTCGGCGTATATTTCATAAGTTATAACATATCAGTGCGCGACAAGGAGAACAGCGGTTTGCCAATCACGCTTCCAGGATTTCGATTCTGGCAAATGACCTTCTGAATGTGTGACTAAAGGTGCCGTCCGTTTGATCCAGATACCGAACAAAAATGCTTCTTGGCATTAGAATGCATTCACACTGGTAATTGTTCCGTCCAGCTGTCTTGAGCTGTGATCAACGCCTAAGTATGTGGTACGCGTTCACACTGGCAACTGGTCTGTCCAATTGGCTTAAGCTATCATCAGCATTGTGAAGAGGAACACAGCAGAAACCGGAATGAACTTGTACTGGGACCGTTCGCGATAAATCATAAATATCTTCGTCAGTTACGACAAAAATGGGATCACATACTAGCAGCCGTCAGTGAAGTCTGCAGCCAGCAAAAACATAGACCAAAAGTTTTCGGCATCATAAGAATCCAAGATCCAAAGATAGAAGGGATATAGCTGACACTGTGGAAGTGGCAATCAGTGTTTGCGTCCGATAAATAACAAACATCAAAATTGGCCATTATCCGTCGGTTAAGTGAGCATTAACTCGCATATACATGGCAGGCTACATTCAAGCATAGTTCATAAGCAATAAACGAAACAATACGCACGTTTTTAATGGTAGGGTTGGACGTGTTATCCATGTTTACATCACACCGTGGGTAGAAACAACTACGTGATAGTGCAGACCGTTTTCCACCAGAAATACTATTAAGGAAACAGGCTGAATATATACTTCCCATGTGTAGCTAGGCAACAACCGTAGCTACATTGCTTTCATTAGGAATTACTGCGATATTTCGTGTGCAATGCAATGTGAACACAACGTGGTCGAAAATTGAAAATTCAATTACATCTTCAAAACGACGCGAAATAGAACGTTTCCGCAGAAGGAAATATGTATTTCACCACGAAAACTCCGATGAAACATTTTCAGAACGCAAAATCGTTTAGAAAAGCCAAGATGATGCTTTTATCGAAAAAAAATGGGGACATTTGTTTTCAACAAAGGTGAAAATATGGACCATTTTTAGGCAGAGCTGACTATTCCCATTGTAACACCACTATTATACTTGATGAAATCTATATATTAATTCTCTAATATGTATCTTAGTGTCCCATGAAAAGCTTGAAAAATCTTTTTTCGCGCCTAAATGGCCGTTTCCAACTCATTTCGGTCTTCAAGCATCATACCGGCGAACTACGCAATTGCTTTTGTTATTCCTCTGCGTGCAGCGGGCAATTATAATTGGTTTTCATCACGGCCGCAAGCAAAATGTATACGGCCGGATTTATATTTATAACCCTCATTTTCTTCTCATCAAGACTGTTTTACTTCTTGGTCTCGGACAAATTCGCAACCTCATCAATGCGTGTTTGCCTCAGTGATTTTATATCCCGCGAGCCAATGGTCGTCTTGCGAAAGAGTTTCCGCTGCTGCGTTTTGAACACCCTATGCTTTCTCCTCACTCAAACGTCTGGCAAGCTCACGTTCTAAAGAAGAGCGTTCATACTGCAGCGTTTCACAGTGATACGGTATAAAACACAATAACTTCCACTTCCATTTCATTACGCATTTTGACATTGTCCTGTACGGACTGTGAATAGAAATATCACCACGGTAACACAGTGTGTAACCGTCTTTAGGAAAGATTCTTTCGATCGGCGTCTATTTGAAATGTTGAGGGCAGAACAGACCGAATATACAATCTAAAAAGATAATTAATCCGCGAACATAGCAGCACAGCCGTGATGGCAAGTCTGTTTAATATTCAACATGGAATACATTGCGAAATTGAAAGTTCCTGCAGGCTGGAGTAGCCTAGTTCCTCACGGAAATTTCAAACGAAGCATACTCACAACGCAAAATTGATTACGAAGGCAAACATAATGCTTTATCGAAAATACGGAAAATTTTCTAGCAGGAATCCGAATACGGACGATTTTTTTAAATATAGCCTTTTTTCCTGACTGTAACACAAATATTTCGCCGAGTAAAATATGTATATCTGTCGCAAAATACACATTTTAACATTTCGCGAAAAAACGAGATACATCTTTTGTGCCCAACTGACAGTTTTCATTTGGTTTCGATGTTGAAACACTACCGGCGAACTATACCATTGCCCGTTTGACCTGCTGAACAGTAAGCCAAAAACCCTGTTGGTCGCACCTAAGTCCGGCTTCTTCTTGGATCATCGTACAGTTTTGGTGTGTAGATGTCCACCAGAACATTTTATCGTCAAATTCTGTTTTGGATCCATAGGTTCACAACGTCAGCCACTCTGTCTCCTTTACGATTACTCTTCAATGGCGTTCGACATTTCGTAAACACTGCTTATTCCCATAGGGCTCAATTCGGGACGTTGATTATTATGTTTAAAGATTTTGGACAGTTGAGGAAGTTCTGTCCAGAGGTTCGCCCACTTTTTCGCAATGGCCCGTGTTTTCCTTTATCTCCTCTTATTGATAGAATTTTCTACACATTTTCCCGAGATCACCTGCATCAAATAATGGTAAAATTATGTGACCTTCCTCTTCGCCATCCCTAGTCTATCTTTTTATGGCGTGACGCTGACTGTAATATAACACTTGGGGCAGTTTTCATTTTAAGGGGGTGCATTGTAACGCGGCCTGCGCCGCTGTGTTGTTGGCGTCAGTTTGGTTTTTGATTGTGTAAGTCGTGTGCACGTTCTACTGGGCCTTTGGCTGACACTTTTTTCTGTCGTATACTTATACAGAACCATCGTTGGAACCCGTACTTCGGAAGAACACTGTCTCCCGGTGTCTCCACACTGCTCAAATTTGGTTTACGAGTGTACCGGTTAAACGAAGCCAGAACTTCTGGCTTGTCTGCTACATAAGTTCGGGGTTCACCCAGCGCAGTGCAAGTAAATAACTTCGCATTTTCTTATTACATCTTGGAGATTATGAGAGCTGTCTTTTGAGAAGTGTCAGTCTCATGTGCCTTTCCAAAAACCGGAGTTCCTCCCCTTACTTTGTCTCTTTTGTTTTATTCACGCAATTGGTGCGTATTATCACTATTAGTTGTGTGCAACATGTACACTTACGTGTGTCGTCTTATTTCATTCACACTGATTACGTGCACTTGAACGTATCTGTCACAGATGCGTTGGGAAATATACCGTTGTTACAGTAATCGAGTCAAAGTAGCTAGTACCGTTTCGGTTACGACATCCAGCAAATGAAAATATCCTCGATGGTTGATTCTAAACAATTTTCAAGTGTTGACTTGGTTTTTTGGCGTTACTAGTGACAGGGCCTAATCAAAGACTTTCTGTGTAGTTTGGTAGGACTGATACACTCGACGGTCTTTTGAGGGAAATATGGTTACCCATGGCATGCAGAAGCAGTGAAGTTTGTGAGTAAATAAAAGAATTCGAACGAGACAAAACAGACTCACTGTCCAATGACGAGTTCGGTTGGGAACAAAGAATGAATATCAGTGAACGTAGCTCGATTTTTACCCTTACAGTCGACTCCGTCTCAAAATTCGAATGTAAAACTTAGTCAACATCTTGAGTCTTTTCAGAATTCTGACGCTGCTTGTGTTTCGCGATGATCATTGTGATAACAAAATCCTTGGACTTTCAAAAATGTATTTGTTAGTCCATAACTATTTAGGCCTTTCTGTGTTCCTTCATAGTTCGCAAAAAATGCCAGGGGCTTAGCTGACGAATGTACAGTCACTCAGAAAGCGAAAAAGTTCTTAAACGACAAAGTTTCGTTGAGATGTGAAAATCGCTGTCATGAAGTCAGCTTGAGTCCAAGAATCACTCACAAACATGTGAAAGGGATGTCTCTCAGCAGATGTATACACCAAATTCGATTATCTCAAAAATTCCCCATACGCCCATTAAGGATAAAATGAAAGCGACAAACAATCTCTTCAGTTTTACTGTTGAAACTAACGCAAAACGAGTAGAAATACAACCGGTTGAATTGTGCCAAACACAGTGCTGTTCTTTTTCTGCTATCCCCGGTTTATTTTGTAATAGTATAATGTTTACATTATATTGTACGAGTCGTCCACGGTGAAAATAGAATGCGTATCAGTCAGTTGCAAAACCCACATGCGAAGCCTGCTGAATAATCAACTCCAGCGGATAGCATGATGTACGTACTGAACGTTTCTTCAATACTGTTAAGTTCATCGCAGCTAGAAATATTGGGCTCTGATCTGCACTCTAGAATACCATGAAATAGGTCCAATAGTATTAATGTCAAAATCTCGCTCAGTAATCTTTTCAACGAGTTACCTGATTTTCAACCAGTTCGTGCTCACAACCAAGGCCGCCTAAACTTTATGTCCGCTAACCGACATCATGGACTCAGTTCGACTCCGATCAATGGCGTGCGCGCTTTCACTAGGCAGCACTTGTAATACTTAGAAGAATTAGGTTGAAAAATAAAATAACATTTAAAACTGGTTAGGGCTGCATAGAAACCATCCTTGGGAGGAGGTCTCAGTAATGAATAACTGACCGAACTCTTGGCAAATAGCGCTGTGGACAGTGCCGCCTAGGTAGAAGGTCGCATAGAACGGAATTTGCGACTATGCTTGCGGTTGCAAATTACTGATGAAGTAACTTAGGGGATTCTTGAACCCTGTGAATTTCCGGCAACTCAAATTTGTGGCTTGCCAAAAATAAACAAGTGTGAGATGCCACTCAGACGAGTTCGGAAATGACAGATTCCCCACACTGCCTAAACGTCACTCCAAGTTCGCTAAAACAAAACTTCATGCGCAGTGCGCCCGAGATTCCGTCAGCTTACTCGATGGTCTACACCGAGTAAAGCTTACCAATGTTCATGAACCGTTTACGCTCAAGAGCTCAGTGATTTTCTCTCAGAACTTGCCACAAAAATTACTGTATGCTGACACTACTGATTGACATCCTAAGGGTGTCATCTTGTGACAGCTCTGCCATCGAACGGATTGGACGACGGCGGGCGGTCCACTGTGCCGCACATACGCTTAGGACATGGGAAAGAGATTGCTAAATAGATGGAAAGCTTGTCGTATTACAACAGATGACCCGTGGCAACAAAAATCATGGAGTAAAAACTGGCTGGGATATTTCTTCTCACCCCACCTCCACTGGGTGCCTCAGAGGATTCTAGCTTCATCCACTGTTATTTTTGACAAATATCAGTGACTTTCCTCACCTAAGATATAGCAGCGTTGTCCTAGATGCTGACGACTTGAAACTCTGAAATACTTGTGATTCAACAGCGTTAGAAACTGATCTTAATACTGAATAAGGTTGGTCACTTGATTGTAATCTTCCTCCAAACTACAGAAAACGTGCACACTACCACTTAAAGGTGGTCCTGAAAACCTACCCATGATACGCAATGAGCGAGTTGCTGTATACATCACGGAATTCAACGCGAAAATAGTCCTAGGAATTCGGCCGTTGTCTAGTTGGTTCTGCTGTATAAATGACCGGAGGGGCACCAAGAATTCACCTATAGCCTTCTGGATGATAAAGAAACATTCCCCCATAGACAGAAGTGACTTCCAGGAGGTTATTAGGGTCAATAAGATGCAGTTGCTTGAATGTGTTAACCGAGTCACGTATACCGATGCGAGGAAAGACATAATTACTGTGAAAAACGCTCAGCGGGTACCCGCCGGAATGATCGCCCGCCTGAAGCATTTATTCTACGAATCTCGACCTAAGCTCATTAATCTCCATCAACCTGAGTTTCGAATAACCTGTGACCGCTTATTTCCTGCACACGCTTTCTCTACCGCTGGACATCCGCAGCAATCCCATAACTCACTGGTTGATATTAGTCTAAGAGAACACTGCAAGAAGCCTTAGAAACTCCGCCATCGCACTTTTATTGGACAACAGTTGTATTCTTACAAAAGCTACTGAAGTGTTGTTCGAACATACCTATTATTTTATATTGTTTTATGTGGTTACGCCATTCCCACGGCATTTCCTTGAGGTAACATTTTGGTATCTAAATTGTCACGCAGTATTTTGTAGCATGCCTGGTTCTCATGCAGCCTGCTTCTTCTTCAGTTGAAATAACCGCGTGGATTATTGCCAGTATGACTCGGAAGTTCATTTTTGTACCTCGTACAGAAGTTAACTCGATACAATTGCTTAAATGACAAACGGCCCTGTTTGTCATCCCAGTGGATGTTCGGTACCACGCATGCTAGTTGCAGAACGTGATTTCCCAAACTTTCGCCGTTTGAAAAATATTTTCCAGCAAACCCCGGCTTTTGTAGCGCGATATCTGTTGTAGAAATTGAAATCGAGGAATTCTGCGTCATGGGTTGAT
>LUCH01000929.1:121761-152570 GCA_013368495.1 Paragonimus heterotremus | reverse complement strand
GCCGGATCAAAACAGTACACAAGCCCGACCACCTCGGCGAGGTAGCAGTATAGGTCGGGATGGCAGTGAAAGTCGGCAAAATTTTGCGCTTGAGAACCAGAATGCAGTCACGAACCTCAATTTCAATGGGTGATTCGAAGCTTGCCGATCAGAGTACCACATCTTAAGTTTGTGACGGTAACACAGTAGATGCAGAAGACCAGTTCAAATGGTCACTGAAGTGTTCTTATCAACTATCTCCCCTTTTAGGCTTATTATGGATGAACGTGTTATCCGCCTCGCCTAGCGGTCGATCCACGATCAGACTAAGTCCCAGTTTCCTACTGATATTCTTCCGAAATTTGCTGTGTGAACTATCATGACGAGCATTCCGTCTGACATCAAGAGACAATATTTCTCCGAAACTTAATGTTCATTTGACCCATGGGCCACCGTGCCGCATGCTGTTGTATCTGTTTCATAAACGGTATGAGTTCTGGGTCCAGCAGCTTTGAGGAACTTCTTGGTTAGAATTGTCAAATGTGCACTCTAGACCAGCCTGTTACGGCTTACCGACGGCCTGACCGGTTTCTTAACAATCAACCGCTGCTGTTGGTGGGATCGTTACCCGGCTAAAGTAAGAGTAAAACAGTAACGTACCAACATTCAGTCTAAATCCGAATATGTGCTGCTGTAAAAACAACAGTCTTGAACAGATCCATGTCATCTAGGACTAACAGATGTATAGTCTATCTGAAACCAGGTATGGGTAGCAGAAGGAGAGAGCCAAGTATAACTAGTGCTGGCTAAAAATTGTCCATGCTCGGTGCACAGTTGCAGCGGCCGATCATCATTTCGGAGCAGTGTGATGTCATGCCAAACCTGTCATCTAAACGAGATTCGGTCTTAACTAAAAGGCGGAATCGATCGTTGATATCTCCGGCCAAACTAACCGTCAGAGCAATGTGCCGACCTAAGGAAAGGAACAAACCCAAGTTAAAGGCGCCCTTGATACACACGTCTCTGCAGTCAGTTGAAGCATAGGCAGACATGAGGAAAATATTTCAGAAGGCTGATCTGAAAAGAACTTGCCAAACGGATGGCACAAAGCTTGCTGCCGACGGGAATCCAATTTATCAATACAGCTGCAGCCGTTGTGCTGTGAACTACAAATATTCCAGTTCGACCGACCATGCGGTTGTGAAGTCATCCGAAGTGTACAAATATTGAGTAAGCAGTGCGGGTGCTGTCAGTTCGATGTCCTGATTACTGTACTGGATTCTGTTTTCTGATATACAGCAAGTATTGACAATAAACCAGTCTAACGTCTGTGCGAGAGCCGCCTGTTCACCTATCTGTTTTCTAGTGTGAACGTTGAAATCAGCTACAACTCGCATTCCAAGCCTAACCAAGAGACGAGGGAAACACCACCTTAGTCATTCACCCTGCAATAAACTGTAATGCGAATCTTACGTGTGACAATTACCTATATGATTCGTTCTGATCGTCCCATACAATTCACGTGCGTCATGAAATTGGAAGAACCTGATGAAAATGACCAAAAAACGTTTCTGAAACTGAATTCATATGAATTCTGTGGAAATATGGAGGTAGTTGTTTGATCAGAAAATCGCATGCATGTCAGTTTCCAAAATGTTTGCCGGCGAAAAGTCACACTGTTCAGTAAACCTTGCTGTTTGATGGAGACGATGGTGGTCATACAGTGAATGTCTGTTCATATCTTCGACCACAAAGGATCAGGTTTCCTTATCATACATCAGTAGAGACCGTACGCGAGTATTAATTACCTTTCAGAGTTATTATGATAAGCGTTTGCTTAAACTTTTGCAGGAGAATTGCTAAAAACGGGGGCTACAGAGACTCCAATTTAAACTTTTCCCCTGCCAAAACCATGTATTTTGCTTAGGTTTAGCCATTTGAATCCAGTACGTTTGTTTGGGGTAAAGGAATTTCACATCAAGTGTCTAATTACCTTGGACAGACCGCAGCAAGAACGCTTCCAAGAAGCACGTAGAGTAAGATAGCTTACCCTGTTCCTTCGGGTGCATATCGCATAAAGAAGGTCTGCATGGAGACCGTGAGCATCACTTGGTCGATACATCGACCGACTAGCGGTGACCTGGTGTAGAGAATTGAAGTCGTTTACCAGAAGAGTGTGCGTTGTAGGTCGGGTTCTTCTCTAAGGATGGCACCCTCGCAGGGTTGGTGGCTGGAGACCTAAGTGAGATGACGGATAATCGGGGTCAGTAGCGTGAGTGGCGTCGCCGTTTGGCTGAGCTGCTTGTGATGTGAGTGCACTTACTGATGCGGAACTGTGAATGCTGATGACATCTTACATTAGCTGGAAGCTGGACTGTTTGTTTGGAAGGTGTAAGCATCTTGTTGTTGAATGCCTGAGTATATACACGACTGTTTTTGGTACTTAGGTGCCATTCACATTTCCTATAATTATGACTTATATTTTCATGTTTGTATGGCAGTTAAGCGTCAGTTCGAACCAGTGACGTAATACTCTCTTTAATAGTGATGTTGGCTACGAAGTTGCCTCAAAGATGGCAGCCATATTTGTCATCCGGCTAGGTTTTCGACGAACCGTATCTATGCATTGCTTGCATTGCACATACACTGCTACGAAGACAATCTTAGAACAGATTGAGCCTGGCATTTATTAACACTGAACCAACTGCTCAAGTGGATCCGTAATTGCAGTACATGTGACTGAGGTGGCCCAACCCATTTCTCGGGAATCGGATAGCTCATTGTAGCCAGTCTTATGGTGATCGCTCCCACTCGATATTATCGAGTTGGCTGGTCGGAGTATTGTTGTTTTCCGTGTCATCCAAGACTTGAGTTAGTGTGTTTTCGAAGTGTTCAGTTCATTTATAAATTTGCTGTCCAAAAGGAAATTGAAACAGTTACATATTCCCACAATGTTACATCGTCTTCCACGCAAAAGATGCACCAAATTTTGGCGGCCATAAACTATGTATGATAGTTTTGAATAAACTTGCCGTGACGATGTTGATCATCCACTCCGTAATCCCGATTTCGGTCTCGATTGCCGCGACTACACCTGTTCTGGTCAGCCTGATAGTTTACAACCACCTGCGACGGTACAATTTTTATAACACTAAATACGCTGTAGCTTCAAAACTAAGAACTTTGAGCTTTACACTAACCCAAGTGGATAATGAACATGCGAAGGAAACACATTTTTACGTTTCGTTTCCATTCTTCAGGGTATACCTCTGGGGCTAACAGCAGCTGTACCACTAATCCTACAGGCTGATTCAACCACACCTGATTATCAGAAACAAGCCACTTTCTCTCTGGCTTTGTGGCCGTTCTCATTGAAAATTCTGTGGGCGCCGTTAGTAGATGCGATTTACAGCACCCGATTCGGGCGTCGAAAATCCTGGCTCATTCCCATTCAGTATGCGATTGGTATTGATCTTCTGGTTCTGGCCAGTCATGTTGATGATTGGCTGGGTCGTGAACCGGGTAATCCTTCGGGAAAATTAGGTATGGCCAATCCAGTCAATGTTTACGCTCTGACGGCTGCATTCTTCGGCCTTACTTTATTGGCAGCCACACAGGACATTGTGGTTGATGGATGGGCTCTTACGATGCTTTCCAGGTGAGTACTAATTGTCTATGAAACACATCACATGTGATTTGTGTGCGCCAGTTTGTTGTGATCAATTAAACATGATTTTCTTTCGCATATATATATATATATATATATATATATATCACTGTCACTAGGGCAGCAACTGTCTTTTTCTGTTCAAGTGTTGCGTGATACTATGTCCGCAACTGTGGTTAGCCTACGTCCGTTTACTTATGTATATGATGGATAGGACAATCGCTGACGTCACATCCTTATTGCTTGTCATACACATGAGCCTAATTGCACCCCTCATGCACAAGAAGCAGGTTTCATTAATGTATGTAAACAAATAGCTTGCTTAAAGTCAATGTTAGGTGCCAATTATTTTGGGCTTTTCAAATGTATAACACCGAGAAACGTGTGCTTTACAATTCCGAGACTGAAGATCGAATAAAAGTCTTTAAGGAGATAGTTGATGTACTGAGGAACTTTTATTGGTTACTAACGTAACCTCTTGGAGTAATCAAGTCAAAAATTCCAGTGTAAAAAACAGAGCACCTTGCATGTATTGAAAATGAACCATTTGTCTACATCATTTTGCCACGTTTGTTTGTTATTTGGTCTTTACCATGTTATATATAATGTATATTACTCATGCATTCTCCTGTCGCCGGATAGGCAACACCCCACTGGCGTTGACTTGTTTCCACCATGTGTAGCGTCGACGGACGTCAACCTTTCAATGAGGACTAAAATGTACAGCATTCCCCTATGATTAGCCTTTCAGCATATTTGCAAGGTTTAACCTGTCATCCTAATCCTGATCGGTTATCTTTGTTTAACTTGTGCTTCGCCTCCATATATCTATGATAAAAGAATTGTAGATATATGGGTGTAGTTTTTGTTATGATAAATCCTCTAGTCAATAGAGGTTGTGCACGGCATGTTTGTTATCAGCTACGCACTGTTCCAAATCGCGGGCTTGATTGACTGGACCAGGGCTGATAACAAGCACGCCGCGCATAACCTCTATTGGCCGTTTTTCCGAATCTCCCTAGTTGCCATTTTTCCCATTCATTGTGTTGTAATTAGCCTGATGATCGAACACAGAAAACTAGTCTTGTTCTCTACTTTGTGGTTCTCATGACTTCTATGGGTATTTTCGAACGAATCAAACTAAGGCAGTCGACGTTAATTTGACGCAATTCGCGTGATCTCCCTTGCGGCTTCCAACAATTATTCTTACTTTTCAAACATCGTTTGCCATTTGCATTTTGCACCAGTTGGTTCTCTTGTCGGTAAGTAGCACTCGGTTTGCTGACATTTTCGGTGCACGCACTCAAAGATTGAGCGATCCTGTTTCTTTTGAGGGCACGCAGGTTTTGGAAGTTGAATATGTGAATGCGGCATGCATCCTACATCGACATTGGTTGAAATTCCTGACCGTTCAAGATGACACCAGATCTCGTAAACAGCCTGCTGACCAGTGTAAGAGATTTTCCGGCGAATGTGCACGGGCAGGTGCCCGTGCCCAAGAGATCGCCTATTGGGAACATTGGGCTCATTCGTAGGGATGAACGTAATTACTGAATATTTGGAGAGAATCGTTGTACTACTATGTTCATACCTACAAATGTCTACTCGTAAGCTCGTCTACTAACTATCCACATACAGGTGATCTACTGAGCGGGTGGTTACTGTCCTGATATCTCATCCGCACTGTTTTATTCCATATTATCGCTCCCAAGGAAATTAATTGGTGGAAACATTCGCAGTTTTCTGATTTTATTCGAGATACCTTCGTCCTGCAACGATCACTGCTAAAAGACATCATCTTCAGTTATGAAACGGCGTTCGTGGCAGAGTGAACAGGGCAGTGTCTTCATATTTCGTGACCATGTTGTTGCTTGACCACCACGCGGTTTTACTCAATTGTTGGTGGCCTCAGCATATAACGGTCGGTACGGTAAACGATCACATGGCATACGGAGTACGTGACCTAACCATCGCAAGGCGTGTACCGTGATCAGTTGATCAACTGATCGCTCATCCCGAACATTCCGGAATACGCGTCGGCGAACGACCACATTGCTCACGCAATCAGTCCACATAATATGGGCCAATTGACAGAGACAACGATGGTCAAACACAGCAAGCCTGTTGATATCTTCTTCGAGAACAGGCCACGTTTACGAACTGTAAAGCAAAATGGAGCGCATACAGGCATTATATACCCTTCCTTTCAGTGACAACCGGACGTCTTTTCGACGCCACAGATGATGCAGTTTGGAAAAGGCAACTCGTGTCTTTACTATCCTCGTTGATATCTCATCAGCAATATTACAGGCTGACGAGATGGTGCTACCCAAGTATGTGAAACTGTTCACAGTCTCAAGCGGATTACCTGCAATGAAGAAAGTAGGAGTGGAAATGCTCCGGTCTTGAAGCAACACTTTGCACTTTGAAGGTGCGAAGCGCATTCCATACAAACCAGCTCGGTCGCTCAACCTGTCCAGCATGGTCTGCATGTCTTCGGCAGAGGGGCTAAGTAAAACAATGTCGTCCGCATGCTCTAGATCGGTCAGTCTAGCGCCAGGAAGAAGTTCAACTCCAAGCCCACTGTAATCTCGAAGTGCACCCTCCAGAATGTCGTCCATGACAAAATTGAACAGGAAGGGGGAAATCGGACACCCTTGACGAACACCACTAGAAGTGATGAACGCTCGAGACAGTTAACCTTGACTGCTGCATTGTGCAAAGTGGGTAGGTGTCGTGTGCCTGGATGGGGTCCTCGTGATCACTCAAATCACTGGTTAGAGACGCTATCCGAGATGGCGATGTGTCGCAATCAATGGCGTACCTGTATCCATACAATTTCTAGTTCTTCTGCTTAGTCTTCTTTTAATGATTTTCAACCTTCTTAGTAACTTTGGCTTCTAGGATATTCCACATCACTGTTGAGGTGAACGGCGGCCCGAGCCACAGTACCTTTTGGTCAGGTTCATGGCTGTTGTGATGATGATGAGCAGGACAAATTGAGTTTATTAAACTCAACAGGACCCGCATATGCTAATGAAATCAGACCACAGCCTTAGTCTTAAAGGCATCGTATGGTTTAGAATCTACAATACTGCACTTGTTGAGCCTTTTTTCTTAGGACAACATGGTGTAGCAATTGTGTTTCCGCTTACGTTCCGGCTTTATATTTACCATGTCGTTCTGTCCTAATTGAACGAACCATTTTGCACCTAGAATCGTTCCATTGCTGCTGTAAACAAGTTGCTGGCCGTGCATCTCAGTGTGAATGAGAGATGTCAGATTATCCCTGAACATTACATATGTTGGCGTCGCCGCGCTGTCGCAGTTGTCCGTTGCTTTTCAAACTGCGCGACTTGATATGTATGCACATGTAAGAAAACCAGGCCTTTTGTAATTTATCCTCAAGTTTGATATGAGTTATCTTTAAGAATCTTACAGGTTGACAACTGGACCGAAGTCCCCAAGATATCAGGTTAGGACCTACCTTTCACCCATTTCTCACAGACAGCGCAGCTGTAAAGCATCGATACTAACGTGATGGTGATAATTCCCCACCGGTGTAAAGCAAACTGGGCACAGTTTGCAGATCGATAACAATAAAAATAGTTCGCCCCGTTAGTGTGAGTAGATAGGCTGAATACTATCCATGAAATCTATTTAGAAGAATCGATGTCTGACACTCCTTACCGTCGCAGCAGCAGAATTTGACAGAACCGACTGTATTTTGGGAATCACGTTGACAGACTAACAAATCAAACGAAGTTCCCGTGCCCTGGTGATTTTGGTTATTTCTGGCTATTTCTCTGAAGTGCTGTGGTATGGCATGATGGGCGACCAATCGTTGAACTTCTCTATTTTTACTGCCATCCGCATGCGCTGTATATTCTGATGTTTTACGTTCTTGACTGAAGAAAGTAGGCGAACTGTCAACATCCCACCATGTACCTCTTTCTTCTCCAACAGTACAACAACACTCAAAATTTGGACCTCTTTTGCACAGCTTTCGGTGAGGACATTTGTAATACTCGGAATTATGGACTTCGAATAGCCCTAGAAATCGTACTCGGATTGAAACCTCCCACGCAAGTAATAAGGAGAAGACCTCGTACTAGTTGCAGTAAGCAGTTTATATTCATGAGACAAGAAGCCGAATTTATGGATGCACAACAGTATTAAAGAAAACATAGTCACTCATTGGTTTATCGTATTAGCACATACAAAGTCACAAACTGAACGTTAATTGGTGTAATAGGGAACAACGAAATAAGCAAGTCACAGAAGGCGTAACATTGAGACTGTTTGTCCAATCCTGGTGTGCGATCAATTGTGGGTGATGTTCAACTTGAAATAAACAGTTGTTCACACAACTGAAAAGCCCCGGTTGTTGCGATGTGCTGAGGCAGTTGCTGTGAAACGCCGGTGTCGTCTGTGTGTGCAGAAAGACTCTTTGGTTAGTTTATCACTCCCATGGTAATGATGCTATTGTCTGATTAGCGAACATATCTACCGTGTGTTTCCCTTAAATATGTCTCGTTTCACAATTGACCCCTGTTTTCCGCCTTATAATCTCCTGTTCCATAGTACGCACTTGATAATATGCAGATAAATTTGCCAGGCCACAAATCGTACGCATTTACGTTTTTGACTACTCTGTTAAAATAAACACTGCATCTGTTGACGAAATTTGACAACGTTCTTGTGATTTTCTGAATCCAATGGGACAGCGTGAATAACGGAGTAAGGTAACTCTCCTTGGCGGCCGTTTGTATGTATGCTCCCGCCTGTGCACATTTGTCAGAGAATCTCTCATCCCGGTCGACATACTGCCGAAGAAATCTAGCGTTACGCGGTCTACTGTTCACTCGAACCTATAAACTCTGGCCCTCCGATAATTTTGCCTGCTGCCTACACCACACAAGGTTCGGGGGCTTAATCATGTTTCGCTGTGTCGTACACTTTTCATGGGACTTTATTTACGTTAGGGGTAGCAACTGGATAGTCGTTGCGTTTCTTGGATTCAGCGATTCATACCCCGGATGGATTGTCATGAAATACTTGTTTGTCCTGGCATCTAGAAGTTGGCAAACAAGTATTCCCTGTACCACGCAGACTACGTTACACACACTTATCGCGACTTCACAGTTGGACTGTGCAAGACCTCTCATTTCTCTGTCTCTGAAATTATTCGGTGTCATTTCCGTGTTGTTTGTTATGTAACTGAACATCTTGATGTCCTTCACACTCAACATAGGTTAGTTTCTCATCAAGGGGAAACATCATTCTATGATTTTTGTAGTCTTCAAATCATGCTTACCATCCCTAGCACCATTCTTGAAGAAGAGTGGGACTGAACTATTCTGGTGAAGGTCGCTGGTTATGGAACACGCTGAAAAAAGACGTCCATAAAGTCTCATTGATTGTGGAATGATCATATGCGGCTTTCACTAGGAATCCTATAAGTAGCGAGCAGTTTCAACTGACATTATGAATAGAAAAAAGCCTTGTGATCTACTATTGACTCGATCACTAAATGCCCTCCTTTCGTCTGCCTACCACTTTTGAAACCTGTACATGATTTATCTACTGTTTGTGTTTGTACGATTCAAGACAGTTGAGCTTAACTATCAGTTAAATATTGCATGGGGCGCGCAATTAAATTATTGATACTTGCTTTTTTGTTAACTTGTTACGAACAAGGGCGCTTGCCGCTGATATGTTCCAGTTTACTGCTGTCTGGTTCACTGAGTTTTTGGAAGGTTTTTTGTGGTGAGTATATTTTCCTATACCGTCCTTTTTTTTAGACGTAACGTTGCTTGGGCATCCACATGCAATACAGTCGGACAGCCTTTGGGCTACGTCGTTGCCTATTTGGTGTTTATTATTTTGGAATCTGCGGATATTTCTAACACCTATCTGCGCTCCACGCCAGTCCCAGACCGTGGTCTGGTTACGTTCTCAGGTGCGTAATTTTCGTCTATGGATGGGTGACCTGTTTGTTTCATTGGACAGATCTTCTCGAAACTTTGATTCCATTTTTTTATGCATAATTCCAGAAATGTAGATTCTAGTTAGACCTTATTATGGTTTTTCCAGACATGACAGCGCTGTTGAATCGCGGATTTATGTGAGATTTCTAGCATGCTCACATTCTGCTGTAGAGACCAGTCATAAGTCTGCAGTTTACTCCTCTCTTTCGGTTGGAGTTACGGTCTACTTCTCGTGTGTTTCTATCCTCACGGTTGCCTTCCTGACAAATGCACCATCATAGTCTGCTTTACATTTCCATGTTGTTAATAAGCTTGATATCCTTTCGAAATCAAGTAATACCTTATCCACTCGAACAATGGATTCGGGTGTTTGGTGCGTTATCCGTAACTGAACAATTTGTGCTGTACATTTATTCAGGAAATTTTGAATATTTTTATATACTGGTAATAGGAACAATCTTTTGTGGACACTTTATCTGTGTCCATTTTTGAGCTGCCATCTTCATTCGGTTTATTGGGAGTGTGTTCTGTTGCCCAATTTTACGATTACCCCACGTGACTTGCATTCGTTGTTTTTATATGTCAGTTTACTGGAGAGTCGAACTTGACGGTACTGGGGCTTAGGCTGTCCTTTGGATTGAGGCTGTTGTGAGGTGAATTATAACGAACTAGTTGAAACTTAGTTTCTTGGCTTGATTTTTTGATGCGTGTGGAGCTCTTTTTAATAAAACCCCTGGCTGTTGAAGGTAACCGCGACTGTAGATAAACATTGAGAAAGGTAGACTGTCGTATATCTGACAATACTCACATCTGATCGGTGCATTCACACATCCAGATAAACCAAGATGGGACCCGCGTTGACTCATCGACAGCTATCACTGGTTCGAGCCCGGTTACATTAATTTCCTGCACCTAAGTCTGGGCGGCCTGATAGTATCCAGTCCACGTGTCAAATTACGTTGAACATTATGTGGTGTAAAATTGATGATGTTAGCCTTATTTTTGAAATGTAATGACTACTTTTAAAGTTGGTCAGTTAAGAAGCGTTACAGTGCAAACGTTGTTCCTAAATATAATTGTCCTTCAACCTATGACCACGTGATTACCAGTGTGTTTATGTAAGTTTGATGAACGTTGTCTGGAGACAATGTGGTCAATCACATGACCACTGGGAAACGATTGTAGACACTAATGCGAATCGCAGCTAGTGGCATGGTTAGATTTTGTTAAAATCTAATTCTACACACTTGCCGTTCCTCGTCTCCTCTTTTTCTTGGTTACCTCTAGACATTCGGATCATGGGTGGTATGTGTGTGCGTATGTATGCATGTATGTGCATGCAGGCATGTGTGTGGGTTCGCCGTGTATTTGAAATTGCACTATGAACAGACTTGCAAGTGTTTTGTCGCAACGAATCAGTGTGCACTCCTCTGATTATTTTGCACAGGGTTTCTTTATTTCTGGGGCGTGGTGTTTATGGTGGCTACTACACTGGTCGCTGTGCTTAAACACGAGGAAAACTCAACTGTGACCAAGCCAGTTCAAGATTGTTTGGACGGCGTTTCTCAATCGGTTTCTAACGCTCATGCCGTTAAACGTCTTAAGGCACGTTTGAAATCTCCGCGTATTCGAGCGCGCAATCGCAATGCTGTTGTGGAACTTACAGAGCCTACCGTTGAACCTGATGATGACAACGATGAGGTAACACAGGCCACGTCCATACACGTTGAGGAGGACGAGGATGCTCGCGAGTTTCGTCCAAATACAGTGACGACGGACGCCACGGGATCGTCCTCTGGAATCGTCGAGGTCTTTCCCGATGATAGGGTTGAACGTCCTTCAGATTCTCAAGAGGCTGTTGAATTGTCTTTAATAGACACGTACCGAATAACCATAAGCGTGCTTTGTTTGAAGCCTTTGCTCAAGTACATAGCCATGCTATTTGTTGTGCGCGTAAGTGTCTGTGGGTGTGTTCATGTGTTATTTACCGAATTTTTATTGTCATCGTCGTTTGTTTAACTTTGTATGCCTTGTACGACTTTAACTGATGAGTCTGAACCGGACTAATTTTCGTGGTCCCCTTCGATGTACCACCCACAGTCAAATTTACTAAACTGCGCTGGTTGCTGAGTGGCCTGCAAATACTTTGTTCGCACACCTCTCAAGTGAAAACCCATTCAGTTAGTCAGGACGTTTTGAAATCATCTGAGTTTGTGTTCTCGTTTGTTTTGTTTCTCAGTCTCGTGTGCTTACGTTTCCTTAGTTGCCTTGACCCTCAAACTGATCGATCGGTTAAGGTATGAGAAACGGTGTCACCCAAGTCCTTCCACCCGAATTCTGAATCATCTTGTTTGTTTTTTTACAAGATGTAGGCGCCTTGATGTTGTATGTTTGAATGTAGACGTAGCTATTTTTGGTGACTAGGTCCTCTCCCCTTTCCCTTTCTTTTCTTCTCTCTTCCCATACAGGGTTTGCTTTTTATTCTTCTTCATGGTTGTGTGGCAGTTAAGCATCAGTGTGAACCACTGATGTATTGCTGTCTATGATGATGATGATGAATCATCTTGTGATTACTGTACTTGCTTGTGGTGTGTAAACGTGCGTTCGTTTTATATTCCAAGTTTGAATATCCTCCAAGAATTTGAAGCGGCTATCGAAACGCACTGTGAGCCAAACTAAGTTTTTGTGAGCTAGCTGCCCCTTGGATCTTGAATATTTATTGCAATCATCATAATCATAGACAGCAATACATCAGTGGTTCACACTGATGCTTAACTGCCAGACAGCCATTCAAACATACAACATCAAGGCGCTACACCTTGCAAACAAACAACCGAGCTGTAAGTGAAAGTAAGGCATCATCAGCAAGACAGCGTCCTCACGGTTTTCACTGCCCCACGTCATTAAGTGCACTCACTTCACAGACAACTCGGACAAACAACGACAACATTCACGCCACTGAGCTCGGTTAGCCGCCATCTCACCTAACGTCTCAAGCCATCGACTCTGCGAGTCGCGAGGGCTCCAGCCCGGGAGACGAACACGATCTACAGTGCCCAACCCCTTCGTGAACGATTTCATTTGTTTACGCCAGGTCACCATCTGTCCACCTCGCACCTTATGCTAGTCGGCCACAGCGTCGGCAAGCAGTGTTCGGTATGGCAAACGACTAGTTGGCATCCTTAGTACATGACCTAACCACCTAAGTCTGTGTAAATGTAGTGACTGAACAAAAGAACTCGTTCGACAATCAATGCCAAACACCCGCTTCCTAGCCTCCTCGTTGCTTACTCGTTGGTGCCACCGGACACGAGCGATTGAACGCCGACATCGGTGGTCAAATACCTGAAGACGGTTGACGTCTTCTACTCTGAACGGCCACGTCTCGCAGGCGTAAATACTACAGCCCTCATTGTTGTCCGATATACGTGACCCTTAAGCTTCAGAGGGATA
Organism: Paragonimus heterotremus; assembly: GCA_013368495.1. Taxonomy (NCBI): domain Eukaryota; kingdom Metazoa; phylum Platyhelminthes; class Trematoda; order Plagiorchiida; family Troglotrematidae; genus Paragonimus; species Paragonimus heterotremus. Next base: position 139,481 of record LUCH01000929.1, on the reverse strand, counting down.
CCTCTCTGTCTCCATAGGTGTCTCATATTAGCGAACACCGCCCTAGCCTTGGAGATACGCGCTTCTATTTCATTCCCTACACCTCCTCCGCCGCCACCGCCGATGCAGCTTCCTAGGTATACAAATCGGTCAACAACTTTCATGACTTCATTATCGAACATTGAATCTCCTTAATCATGGCGATCTTGCAGAAGTAGTGTGCATTTTGAGGTGGCGAAATGCATTCCGAAGTATTTAGCGGAACGCGAAATAGCCTTTAGTGTCGTTTGTGCTGCTTGGAAAGTGTTGAACAGCAACACCTTGTCGTCATCATAATCATGATCAGTCAGCCTACCACAGGTAGGAGGTCCATACCGGCATCATTCGAGTGCCGCAGACAGCCCTCCATTGCTGCAAATAGTCCCGCTGTTCCTATCCACTACTGTAAACAACTGTCCGACTGACTTTCGTTTCTAATTGAACTGAGAATTCTGTAGAACCCATAATGTAGGCGAGCTTTTGTTTGAGCTTGAATCAAAGGTTGAGTAGGATGAACGATGTGTTTGTGTTATTGTTCACCTTGTTAACTTCCCTAGCAGATATTGACCGATTGCCATCGTTATAAAAATGCTACCTCTGTCATTGTTTTGTGATTGATGCGTTTCGCTCGAACTTTTTCTCTCTTTGTAGGCTTGCTTTGCTCCAGTCGACACTACTTTGACGCTCAAACTGATCGAGCGTGGTTTCCAGAAAGGCAGTATAGCATTCCTTACACTTGCCAGTCTGCCACTCCAAGCACTACTACCACTGTTCATCACTCGCTGGACTAATGGACCCAGGCCACTCGGTGTGTTCATCATGGTTGCAGTGCCACGGTAAGTCATCCCCATGCTCTGTGTTCCTCTGGTTGACATTTTCACAAGGTCGGCTGTGTTCTGCACTTGCCCCGATTAGTTTCAATTATCCCGGCAGATGTGAAGCCGATGTTTGACTCAAATGTTGCTCGTTCGTGACATTCATCTTTAGGTTGATGCACAATTAAAACTAGTGTTACCCTGCTACAATCCATCTGTATGGTGTGAATCCAGCGTTGTCGGTTCTTTCTTCTGTTGTATGACGTCACATCCAGTGGAACATGTGTACTGTAAACATGTTTAGACTGGTACGACAATCTCGTTGAATGCCATGAAACAGCGCTTCCTAGAGGGGTGATTTTTAGGTACGTACTTTGACGGTTCGATCGTTTAGCGAGGTAGCTTAATTGTAACAGTAACGCTTTTTCTGACTCAGCAAGTAGTTGCTTGCTCTGTTGGCTTAAGTTAGTACCGGTCGTCTTGGTACCCGCTCCATTAACTGGTTCATATTCGCCTAGCATATCTAACTGAGCAAAGCCAACCGCAGCTATCACGTGATTGCTCGGACAGTTGGTCGATTGACCTATACATACACGTCAGCCGCCACGGTCCTCATGAAGTAGACATTAGTGCATCTCACTGTATGTTAAAATTCATATGTAACTACGTATACTTGTGTTGGACTGGTTGTTCCGATGTTGTTTACTAACTTGCTCGTAAAGTTGAAAACCGAAATCGGAATATATATATATATATATATATATATATATATATATATATATATATATATAAGAAAAAGGACAAGCCAATCATCTTCGATTCTGCACAATTTCCCACAGGGTCTCTAAAAACAGGTGGTCATCATGCATAAGGTTCCTGTCAAGCAACCCGGGGCTCTTCACAAGCCACCACCACCACCACCTAGCCTTTGAATTAGGATATTTATCCCTCGAAATCATCTCATGCGTGTACCATTTAGCTGTCGTTTTCAGCCTAACCCGAGATGTGCGAAAAACGCGTTGCTGAGCAACCTGTGAGTGAACATTCGCAAAACACTCGCGGGCTAAAATAGCTTGTGTAGTGAGACCGACATGCTAGACGTGCCCCCGGAAAATATGGTGGCAAACAGCGTGTTTGTGCACTCCACATGTTAAGCGCCATGAAAACATCACTGACTTAAAATCGTATTGCAACATTCTCCGCGCAATCAGACCATGTTTTACAACCATACTGAAAGAATAAACGTACAAATGCACTGTACATTCTGCCGTTCAAAAAAAAGCCTGTATCACACTAACGTGACCCGTAGACTACTGGACATGTTATTATAACTTTTTGCAAGCTTAACGACCCATTTATTTGCGTGCAAAATTAACTCACAGTACCATCCCATTCATTCTGCTAGTGATTACGTGAGCGCTTGCTCTTCGTTGTTTCTTTTCAGCTTAATTTAAGTTTAATCTGTTTGGCTTAAGAACACTGTCAATCTGCATGTTTTGTGATTACTGAGAATACACAACATACTCGACTCATCTCATGATTTCACCGATTGGAGAATGTTTAGATTTACGTCATTTTTACTCCAAAACATGGGGTACTACGACTGTTTTTGCATTGTTTCGAGCAGCATCTGGGAATTGTATTGTTGTTTCGTCGTCGGTCTTATCTATTATCCGGTTGTATTCTCACTTTCATGCAGGATAGGAGACTGCATTTTTCATTAGCCTAGGTTTTTAATAAAATAACTGCGTCTATGAATTACCTTGTTCACAGTAACCACTAGAATGCCTTCTGTTTCTTGATCACGAGACGTGGTCGCTGATACCGACTTCAGCTATTTGATCATCAATGTCTGCCTATGGTCACACTCTTCGAATGGTATCAACGAATAACCAACAGTGAGATTAGGAAGCGAAAATCAAGTACATTCATTTGCTCAGTTTTCTGAGGATACAAAGACATGGTTGTACCATGCACATCCAAAGTCCAAACTTACATAGCGTCCTGTTCAAGTGAGCTCATTTGAAATGTTTAGCCATTGTGTGAACATTTAAAAATCTTCGTCTCGTGCTTTTCGTTAACATTGATGTTGACGATTTTCTACTTTCTTTGTTTACACAAAAATTGGTGAACATTAGAGGTCATTTATTTCTTAGTATTGAGAAAACTATTCGATCGGCACGTGATTATTGTAAAACTCAGTTGTGATTCGTTCCAAATTAAGTGTGCAGGAACTCACTGACAACGAACGCTTACTGTACATACATGTGACGTGACTGTTTGTTCTGTCTGGGGCATATCTCCGTTCTGTATTGACTTATCATGTCTCGGGGCTACCTTGGTCCATTGGCTGTTGCTAATCCGACTCAATTGAAATGCCTGTTAGTTTAACTACACACAATATTTGGACTTATTTTTATGATGTATCTGTTTCCATCCTCGGTCCCACTATGTTATATATATATATATATATATATATATATATATAACTACCGGAGGGACTTCTTAGTACGTATTAAACTGAAATCGAGTCATCAAAATTGATGTAGAAACAAAAAGTTTTGTTACCATTCCTATATAACTTCTCTTTTCTGAATAATTTTGACAGCCCTGGTGGTTTGGAGCTTACTCAGTTGTCAATATGACCAACGCTGACGATACTACCGAATAAGTAACACAGGTTATGATTTGATCCATTTAGCTGCTTCAAGTTAAATACTTAACTACTGAGAACAATTCCTGATATCGTTTACAGCTAGCTGTTAATCCGCAGTTGCGAAAATTGCATTCATTGCGATGCCAGATTTGTGTGTATCTGATGTGAAAAGCGTGTACTAGAGCTATGCTAATCAGCCAAAGAACCCTTCCACCTAGCAGACCAACAGCATTCTCTGTTTACTTCTGTTAAAACTTTCTCTACGGTTTTCAGCATTCCCAAATGATGCTAGATTCATAGTGTATTAGGTTCTACAAAATCCTGACTTGACAACTAATTTCATATTTTTTGTGTTGTATTTGGCCTGAAGATGACACCGAAAACGAGCTTGTTTGCCACATTTTGACTTTTGATGAAATCTCCGGATATATTTGAACAGCTTTTCAGTAAGTGTCTTAATGAGCTTGCCACTGGCTTTGATCGCAGATCATTCGATGTCGAGAGCTACCGTAACTGTCTATCAAATCGGAAAGCTCAGTTTGTTTTCTCTCGTTCAGTTTTATTCTCCTGTCTTTCTGCACAAGTGCCATCCCAGTTTCTTGTCACTTGTTCCATGTAGTGACATGATTGTTCGATAGCATAATTGTTTTAGGTTATGCAACATTTATATCTCATTTTGTACAACTCCGATAAATAGTACAAGTCGAAAGTTTTGTATGTCTTGGTTAAAACAGTTCCTCTCCGTCCCACAAAAAGTCAGTTCCTTTCAAAGAGCACATATTGACCGGCAAATCGAAACGTACCAGGGTTCGCATGCACTAGATCGAACGCTGAGTGTACCAAAGATGCTAACTAGTTGTCTGTCACATCAAGTAGCCACTACACTACCGCTACCAGAGCTAGCTGACCTGTGGTTCGAGATGGACAAACGATGAATTTCCACCGCAACCCGTTTGTTGATCTAGTGCCTTCTCCTTGCTCTCAAAATCCGAAGCTCGCGAGGTTAAGGGTGACGATTACCGATGGTTTTCCGTGTCGCGTATCTACTTGTTTGAATTCTTTGTGTGCTAGTGAGAGCAATCATCCGACGTGAAGTCATGTTAGCTCTGTCTCACGTCAATTTAACTGCTCGATTCCCATGGATGATTCAGTTCCCAAAAGTTTCGGCTTTTATTTCTCACGTTCTTGTCTTATGTGCATTGCCCATCACATCGCTTCAAGCTCCCACCCGCCATTTAGTTTCCATTCTCAGGACTCATCCAACTGGGTCTTGTACACTGTTATGTGTTTGCCTGATAACTGGTCTGTAGTGGAGGTGCTATGGTTATACACCATTTCCGCATCTGTTTCGTTGGCTTCTAGAACACTTTGTGGTATTGTCCCTTGTAATCCAGACTGGAACAGAACTGGCGCGGATACTAATGCACATAATGACAATTTATTTGGCGGCCATTAACATTTGCCAAAAATCTGTCTTGCAAACACCGATCTATTCTCAGCCATAACTTTGGTGCTAGTCTGCAAGATATTGACACCTTCACTTTCAGTGTTTAAGTTTAGACGCAGGGTTATTGTTTAAAAGTCAGCCTCATCCCTTCTTTCTCTTTCACTTTTAATCTATGGCTTCTTTTTCTCCACTCTGTTGTGCGTCATTTAAACATCTCTGTCAACCGTTGATATTGCTAGTGATTATGGCCGCAGCGTTCGCTGTGTACAATCCGAGAACCCCGGTTCAAATCGGAATGTTCTGCCGGATTTTGCCTCCTTTATTGATAATTTACGTGCCTATGTGTCGGCATCACCCACTGTCGATCAGTTTCCTCTCAGTTAGCAACCGTTCGGTTCTGTACCGTACCAACGCCTTACGTGACTCATAGAAGGTCCCGAAATAAGACAGTTGAAACAACCTGTTTTCAACTTTTATACCACATGGTCTGCTGTCATGTGGCTTACATGGCCACATGTAGGCTGGATGCTGTTGAACCTAGACATCAGCCGTCGCAGTGAAGGGGAGCTCAGGCTGACGATTGTGCGATTGATAAACGAGCGTCGTCATCATTGCGCTACCGTGAGTTGAGAGTGCTTAGACATATCGCTTTCATTGGTGGACAGAGATCGGCGGATGGCAGAGTGGTTTCAGCAAACCAGAATTGGGATGGTCAACAGCCACATGAATATGGGTGACAAAAAGCCGGAGAACATGATGGGACGACGGTTAGCAGTACAGAACATACGAAACATACCACAAATGCCTGTTGATATTAAACCATTGTCAGGTGACCAAAACGCAACAGTGAAAGGCTGAATGCAGATTCAGTCTGTCGAAAGAATTCTAACGTACCACCTCTCTATGCACTTGGTTTAATATCTTGACTGTTTGCCTCAAGTCTGCACCTGGATTTCTCTGTTGGTGACACTACCACTATTATGGTGTTCCAGGCTGAATACATCCAGACGCCGACTAATTAACTTACTCCTTTAAAGTCCTGGCTCTCGCATCAGCAGTGGCGTACGTCGAGGCTGTCCATTTTCACCACTTTGTCTAGTTTTGTTGTAGACGAAATAATGGAAGACTGTCCGCGGTAATCGAGATACGACGTGGACCTCCCACCTGTTGGAAGACTGATCTTGATTTTACTGACGATAAGGCATTTACCACTCGCCAAGGGGCACAAACGATGCTAGAAATTATTTCGTACCCTGCTAAGTACTTCAAAATGTTCTTTGCAGCCTCGAAGTGTAAGGTGCTTCTTCAAGATTGCTGTGACGCCGAGCACTGTTCGTTGACGTTGCGGCCGACTAATGTAAGGCGCAAGGTAAGCAGATGGTGGCCTGGCGTAGAGAAATGATATCGTTCACGAAAGGATTGGCCACTGTAGATCGGGTTCTTCTCCCGGGCTGGGGCCCCTCGCGACTCGCAGAGTCAGTGGCTTGAGACGTTAAATGAGATTGCGGCTAGTCGAGCTCAGTGGTGTGGATATTGTTTTTGTTGTTTGGCCGAGCTGTCTTGGAAGTGAGTGCATTTACTGACGTAGGGCAGTGAAAACCGTGAGGAAGCTGTCTTGCTGATGATGCCTTACGTTCACCTACAATCGGGTTATTTGGTTGTAAGTTGTAGCCACCCTGAAATTAGGTTTAGCTATTTTTAGTAGTTAAGTCCCCTCCCCTTTCCCTTTTTTTCCTTTTCTCTTCCTATACAGAGTTCGTTTTTTCTTCTTGGTTGTGTGGCAGTTAAACGTCAGTATGAACCGCTGATGTGTTGCTGCCTGTGATGATGAAATTTATTGTTGGGATGATTTTGCGAACTGGCAGCAGCATTTGCAAACGGCTCTATAATTGGTGAAGGACTCTGCATACCAGCCCAGTGTGTGCAACTGTCACTTGCGAAAGCGGCATTTAGGTGCGCTTGGATGACGTCCATGGTTGTTCTTGCGATATTTTAGAAATTGTAACGTCTTTTGTGTGTTTTGAAGGCCGTGCCTTCCTCGCGTGTGCCTAAAAAACTAAGTCGGCATTCCACCATCGTTATTATCCAAGGTTTATCCTGTATGGTGTGCTTTCTGTTTTAGAGAACAAAAGTTCAAGCAATGGAGTCTTGGACAATTCTGCTTATTAAACGATTGTGTGACATTGAACGGGTATAGTCATTTTCTTTGTAAGTCGTCTCACCGTCAGCTTGATATATTGCAGCGTGGCTCGCAGGTTGTGATTCAGCACTAAGACATGAACCATCTGGAGTCTACTCTTCGATTCTCATAGACTGAAAGCCTAGACGTTGACATTTTTTACGATTTTGTTACACTCCCTCTTACTGAAGGGGCTATCATAAATTCATTTCGGCTTTCCTGTTTTGCACTGGTTTCACCATTGTCGCCACCACCAACTTCGTTGACGTTCGTCCACGTTGTTGGTTTGTTTGGTAAGTCGTGAACAATACGCCGTCGAACGACATCATCTGAACTGTGTAACTTTGATTTTTGTTCGCCTTTACCGATCCTCCCCGCTCATCTCTATCGCGCTCGCCGCATATGTGGCCGCAGGCTTATCTACAGTGGGCTGGCTGTTCCGTTGCTGTACTGTGTGTCCTATTTCCGGCAAGTTGTCCCTAGTCAATCTGCCTCCACCGCCGCTTTTATGAACCATACTATGGCGACGAATGGCTCGTTCTCGATGCCACAACTGGATCACGGACCACATTACGCCTTCTCGAAGACGTTCTACTTTCTCTTTCTAGTCTACTCAATCATTGGCTCTGTGTTCAGCAATTTCATGTTCGTCAGTCAGATGGCCTTCCATGCACGCATCAGTGACCCGATTGTAGGAGGATCTTACATGACTCTGTTGAATACAGCAGCTAATTTGGGTAGGTTTATTATCCTTACATAATCTAACCATGTGCACATTTTTAAACCCATTTGAATAGTTTCTTTGGGCTTGTTGTTCATCTCCCAGTCAAATGAACAAAGGCAGCCTCACCGTCTAACATTTCATGATTTCCACCCCTATCAGGTTAAGGTGAAAACTACTTAGATCGAGAGCTCTTCTTCGAAGCTCTTCTCCATTGGACCATTGGTAATGTGAATATCACCTGTGACGACAGAGGTGCCAAACGTAATAACTCTGTAACTTATTGGCGTCTCATCAGTAAAGTTCTCTTTAGGTTGCCACTTTTCCATCAAATGAGATTACAAAGGCACGAAGTAGTAATTGCACAACATTGCTGACGTTGCTTATCCTGGATAAGAGCTTCGGCTCATGATGTGAAGATTTTCCTGTTCGAATCCCGTTTGGACTACCACTCCGTTTTATTGGTCCAAACAAAGACGAAACTGATCATGGAGTAACTGTTTCAGGGTAGCTATCGTGACTTATTATGAACCTACCATTTTACGTTCCTTTGATCGTAGGTAGTGCAAACCGACAATCTAAATCTTATCGTACCCATTCTCACCAATATTGTAAGGACTGGTCTACTTCATCTGTTCATTCTATCGCACTGATCTTGGACGAGTTTCTGTGCTCTGAATTATAAAGTTCATGCATTCTTTTGCCTTTTACTCTCTACTGTTTCTGTTTATATGAGATTCATCGGTTTAGATCTCCAGGCTGATGATTCTTGACTGCTGAGTAATCATCCTAGTGTATTATTGTTGTTGAAGATATTTGACGCATTTCAGGTGGCACAAACTGGAAAGTTAGATGTATCTGTGACATGTAATTTAAGTGTGATAACACTGACTGCAGAACCTTCAACTGGTATTAATGACGAACTGCCAAATATTCAATGAGAAGAGTACTGTTGTAATGTGTTTATCTGAATTTTCCTTCACTTCTGTTCATCACCACCGTATCTTTGTCACAGTTATGCAAACCGGAATAACTATTTTCAATTTATTATTTATGTTGCTGCTTTTCCAGCTGGTAGCCTCCCGCAAACGGTATGTCTCTCACTTATTGAACCAATGAGCCTACAAAATTGTCAAGATGCAGATCTAATGAAGGCCGGGCTTGCCTCATTGACCGGCTTCATGACTCCCGGCAGCATCAACAAAACGTTCATTTCGTCGTCCATCCCGAGTCGGGAAAAATTGGAGCAGTTGGGTCGGTTGTGGCTATCTCAGAATGCGACTTGCAGTCGGTCACGTGGTGTCAGAGTGAGTTGATGTCAGTTTTTCCTAGTAGTAATCAGCTAACTTATCTTTGTGTTATTCTCATGGGTAGCGCCTATTTGTGACGATAAGTAAACACAAAAAGACGGTATATCACGTGTACAATGTGTGTACGATCTTCCACGAAGAAGTTGAGCAACGTGTAGCAATAAACCAACGATCCCAAATAGCCAAAATAAGATTGGTTCATAATGCCATTGTACTATAGAACAAATTATCAAATTTACTAATTTGACAACCTCAACAGTTTCGATCGATGGATCGTTTCCGGGAGATAATCACAGTTTGATGCCAAATAGGCTAAGGATGAGCCATAATCACATAATATGACATTCATACCCAACAAAGTTCTTTCGAGCAGTCAACAGGGACAAGCTGAGCTCCAAAAGGGTGATGCACGCACCACTCAAGCAAAGTACAACAAGCGGCAACTGGCTATTCGCACAACTGTCAATTGACGCGATAAAACAAAAACATCTAGGTCAAGATCCAATTAAGGGCCAGAAACAGAGGCGGCAGAATATACAGGGATAGACATTTGGGGGAATAGGGTTGGGTCAAATTTTCACGACTGAACGTCGAAATTTGATACAATGTATACGTACGAGTATAGTATTTTGATTACTCTCAAGCGATGGGATTGTGTTCACTTTCTTTGCTCTACTTCGATGACCTAACTACAAAAACAGTGACCACGAAGACCGTCCGCATTGAGGGGCTCGTTGGGCGGTAGCGACTTGTTTTGCTGTAAAGTTTCGGTCTCTGTTAGATGTGAGGTGGACATTAATCGAAGGGTACCCTCAAATGTTTGACCGCGAACTATTGACCTGGGTGCTTAGTTGGCCGGCGTTTTCGATGCTAACCCCCATAGTATGTAACATCCTAGTGTCATCTGTGTGGTTTCTCATGCTCTATGGTTCAGAACGTTGATATCCGTGCCAGTGTTGCCAAAAGTTTATCGGCGTTTGACCATCACTTCCCTCATCAAATGGTCAGCATCCAGTGTGTTGATCACCTGAAATGTGGCCATTCACTCTGCGAAAATTCCTACGTAGGCGATCGATTGGTTAAAAGTGTACACCAATGTGATCGCGGATAATGAGAACCCTGACGGTTTCGTGAAGTCAAGGCGGTAGGTACCGTCATCAGAGTTCGCGTTGTCGATGGTTGGAAACGCTGTCTGATATGACAACCTGTAACAGTAAATAACCTATTGGCATCCACCCCATTGTCATCTTTTGCTAATCGTTGTGCGGTTTTACTTTTTACTTTGGGTCCAATTTGTATTTGTCACTGTTACAACACACAGTGGATAGGACCATAGTATCATCGGATTAAACCTCTTGAGGTGCGTCAGGTAGATTTTTCACTTGATTTGACTTGGCTAGGTTGAGTCTGGTTGATGTGCGTGTATAACACTACCACTATATCGTTTATTTTGAACACCAATATACACAGCTTCGTTCAAGGGAAGAACAAACGGTGACACCAAAAATAAGCAACAGATTTGTAAAAAGGTGAATGTGAAAACAGGCTGTCTGTCAAATGTGAGACGCTCCGTAGTTAGCAACACTGAACAGTTGACAAGTCCTCTCACAAGGATAGCAAGCGTTAAGGAAGACGTCATCAAATAAAGTTATTTGTGCTGTATATAACAAACGGGTTCAGAATCTAAAGAAAAATACACGAAAAATGATAAAAAGAAAATAGGTAAACGATCACTATTCATAAAATCCAAAGGGCTCTTCAGGGCACAAACGGGCTATCACAGTCAAGGCTCACGCATCGGGACAGAAAATGTCCTTCATCATGAGACAACTGTTAGAGAGGTGGCAACAGTTAACGCCAGGTTCCCCGCATAAATGTGCCGTAGGTTTTTAGGGAACCTAGAACAGACAGAAGACATAAATCCATGACTGCGTAGGAGGGCAGCCACAGTCGAAGAATAGCATTACTTGAAGAAGGAAACATAATACCGCGAAAAGATATGATCACAGGTGAGTGAGTAACAGAGTTCACATCACAACCCAAAGTACGGAGGATCGATTGAATGGCGGCATTATGAGAATCGGTCCCGTACTTCGCAATCTTGTCTATCCAAGCAAATTGGCTTCGATAATCATCTACTATACTGACGTCAAGTCCTACAGCAGCGCCGTCATGGACCACAATAACATCGGGTTTGATGAACGAGCTCGACGTTGGTACTCGTAGCTCTTTGAAGATTGTATAGCCCAACCTACGCAGTCGTTTCGCCAGGTCTTTGGCCACACGGTTGTGTCGGGCACAACGCATGTCATGGGTGATCCAATATGACTAGTATATAAGCAAGGCTTTCCGGTTGACCGCAGTTGCCACGGCAGAGAACTGAGTGGTCACTTTGGCCACCTCGTGAATTTCGGACTTTAGTCCGCAACAGATTACATCGGAGCTGGATGGCACGAATAAAGATTCTGGGGAAGATGCGATCTGGGTTGAACAGCCAACGATTGGATAGTGGAGATCGTGACACGGCCGTCAAGCGAATGTTAGAGTTTATCCATCCACGCTGCATGGACTTCCTCCTTGTTCGTCACCACTACATCCTGAACGCGTACTGGGATGTTCATTTCCATCAAGACAGGGCCAAACGAATTATCTCTGATCACATTCCGCTGAACTGGACATTGACTAGAGAGAAGTCTCTCCACTCGAGATTTGCGCGATATGGGAATGGTGGTAGACAAACTCGGGATGCCCAAACGAATTGGCGTATGGATGTAGCTGATTGATGTGTCTTTAGGGAGGCGGAGCCACTGTCGAACAAACTGGCGAATCGTACAGTCTATGGCTTTGAACATGTTACGGTGGACTCGGCTCAACACCAACGAGTGATTCGTCTTCGGAATCAGATGCTGTCTCAGGAGTTCAACACGTTGGTGTGGCTTCAGGGGCGCTTTGGTAGTTTCATTCAGCATCGTACGAAGTTGCAGACAGTGATCAGTGAATGCTTTACTCTTCCAGGTGAACGGGATACTGAGATAGGTTACCCTGTCGGAGGCGCTTAGTGAGTGGATAATATCCGGGCCGAAGTGGACGGATTCACCGGAGATGGCAGATGCGTTATGTTTATGGTCACCGCGGATGACCATGAGTTTAGTCTTCCTTGTGTTGATCTTCAGTCCAGATAGTTCCAGGGCACTAGCGGTGGCTGCAAGCTTCTCGGAGAGACGCGTAGCATTCTCAGCTACTGATTGGCGGCATCTGTTTCGGATCAGCCCGTCACAGTGGCCGAAGCCAAAGGACCTCTGGGCATAATACTCACCACAGGTGGCTTGCGCTACACCATATATCCAGTGTCAACCCAAAGAAATAAGGCCAGGAAGCGTGTAAGTGTGGTCTTTGTATCCATCTGACCAACATTGGTGCCACTACCATGTACATACATATATACGTGACAGACAACTACAAGTTTCCTAACCATCTTTCTAGTCTGGTTCCACAGGTCATTAAATTCGCATATAATATATAGATTCCTTGGTTTTTCAGTGTTCGCCACTGAAATGATTGCATCCAAGAGCTTCACTGAAGTCTCATTTTATTTAGTTCCATTCACTTTTTTTATACCCCTAAATCGTACAACACATCGAGTACCATAGGGACAGGGACCGCGGATCTTCTTCCCTCCGGTAACAATCTGTGAACCTGTACTAATGACACTAGTATTAATAATCATTATAATAATAACTTTTGGTTCTGTACACAGCATTGAGACATAAATGGTCAAGTTATGCCTTAGCGCTTGAAATAGAAGTTTTTATGCGTTGAATTGTGATGTTATGTATAAAACTGTAACACAATTTTCTCACTATTAATTCGGAGTGCTTTTGCTAAATGCTGGTCACGCTGTGTACAATCATTAAACAATCGCGGTTCAACAATCTGTGCATCTAGGTATCCAACCCATATTGTTGCATCTGCGTTGAAAATCTTTTGTATATGCTTGATTGTGTTGACAGAAATCGTTCTTGATTGCACCCGAACTGTAGTAAACAAGGTGGTTGATGGTTACAGTCATTTATCTTAAGTGGAATATTGTAGTGTAGGGGGTCTATCTGAGGCTTTCGTTTGAATAACCTGACCCACAAGTTAGTGTCGCAAATCATCATTTTTTACAGCTCATCGGAGTCTGGAGTGATTTGTATTTTTGGAGAAGCTTATAAATGATGGATGACCATCAATTTTACTCGATTATGTGTACTGAAATTGTCATTGTGTTACCACGATCCTATAGGGTATAAAACAATTGACTCACTGAACAAATTCAACTAACACTTGGCCTGACATACTGACGAGATGTTCTTTACAGGCGAACCAAAAACTTCGGATGCTTTCCAGGTCCTAAAAGTACAGTGAACCACAAGCATCTAACGGGTTTTCGAGTGTTGTCGGAGGAGCACTTTTGCAACCGTTATTGTTTTAACTACAAAATCACTCGTTTAGCTGTCTTATTATTAAAGAGTTGTGCCACACATGTTGGAAAAATGTACCAAACTTCTCACCGAAGTACATAAATGACAAGCTTCATCTAAGCCAGCGCACTCTATGCATCTGGTCCTATTGAAATTTATGTCACAGTGGTTGATTCGTAAAATAGATAGGAGCTATTTGCATGGAATGGAATTTTGCAAACATGAAAGGCTTTAACAATAGGAAAGTGAATTAAGCTGTTTTTGTCGATGACGGTGCAACCTGAACTCACCTGTTTTTACACAATGTCTTACTCTGTTTAAGCCCTTTACATTCTAAGATGTAGGTGGGTTTGTGAGGCATGCTGCCAGATCGTTCGCCTTAGGCTCCCATTCTGTGCTATGCATGCTGCTTGGTCAACTGGCTTAGAAATCTCCGTGAACCGTTTGATGTCGTGTACTGTTTCGTTCCTCATCAGATCATCCTGGCTAGTCTTTTCGTTTTTTTTCTAGTCTGCGCTATCATTGTGACACGTGGCATCAGAACCTTCTTCCTGGTTCATCATCATCATAGACAGCAGTACATTAGTGGTTTACACTGGTGCTTAACTCTCACACAACCACAAATAAAAAAAGCAAACCCTATGTAAGAAAAGAGAAGAAAAAAGAAAAGGAGAGGGGACCTAACTGCAAAAAATAGCTACGTCTGCATTCAAACATACAACATCAAGGTGCCTACATTTTGCAAACAAACAACCGAGCTGTAGGTGAAAGTAACGAAATTCGAACTGTAGCTTCGAATAAACCAGATGTTTTTGGTTCAAGCTTCGACTGCTTAAGGAACGTTTATCTGGATTCCCATAGCCCAGTTGCATCGAAACTGATTATGATCTACTGGGTTAGCTGTTCTGTGTATGTCTCCATTATCTATTCTCCTTCTACATCGTTTGCAGTCAAGCTTGTCGATCACGTAAGTAGCGGTACTGCTGTGCTGTGTACAAGGCCATCTGTGTACAATCGACCTCACATCAACACGGTTGTCTGAGGCCACGGCACTCGTTTATTTATAAGCCTTGGGCCCAAATTTGTCTTCTGTGTGTTTTAACTTAATTACACTAGTAGGTACAACATTGGCTATAGATTGAAGATGTAATACCTTATTCTGCTTTGTGTTTGTTTGTTTCAGGCATGTCACGTTGCCGGAGGTGAATGCGTGTCCACGGTGGACGGATTCTATGTTCTGGTTCTGTTGGGCATTGTGATCGGACTGCTTGTATTTCCCACGATACTTCGTCCGCTCGCCCACCAGTTGGACGCCCTTCCGTTATCAGCCTACTCATTCCGTCCGTCTACATTTTGTCCAACCCTCGCCCGACGGCTCCGACTTCATCGACTCAGCCGACGCCGTCGCAGCAGTAACTCCAAGTAGCTGTGGACTGTTCGGTGTATATCGGACTTTGGGTATATATCCGCTATGTCACTGGGAACATTCCAGGCTGTCTTCTAATTTGTCGCTCTGTGATTCTTTTTCTCATCCTACTCAGCTAGTTAATTTTCTCGGGACTGCAACATTTCTTTTCCCTCAGTTTTGCTCCCTCGATCACGTGATCCTTTTTTCCTCTGTCTTCAGCTGGTTTCCATTCGAACACGTTGTACTTGTATTGTATTATGTTGCCTTTCTCTCTTCATGTGTATGTTTGCATTCTTTTTCTTTTATACGGATCGTGGTTTGATATGAATTTGGTGTTTATGGTTTTGTTTGTGTTTTCCGTTTGGCTCGAACTAGCCGTTAAGGTCATCATTCATATGCACACTGATTTAGTAGTAGTGTTGTCTCTCTGGAAACTTACCTCCACATGGCCTGAGAGGTCATCATTGTATGTGACCATTTGAAATATTTGCTTGTTCAGCTATGTGATTGACGGGGCCCATTGTGCTGAATCGAATCGATTGTGGGTTCGGCTCTGTGACGGCCGCGTTGGTCGCTGGTTACGCTGCTTACTACAAAACAGGTGGCCGAACTTTACAAACTTCACTTGACAGAGACAGCAGGGGTATGATATCGGACGATTTCTGCCAGTGCGAATTTCGTTAAATCGCTTCGGGTGTATATCACAGACTGTTTGTGTAAACACATCAACATGTAAAATGGAACATTAAACAGCAAAGAAAGCCAAAATGTCAGTTCATGCTCACTGTCCGCATCGTGGTACAGGCAAACCTAGAAATAGTACTTTCTTACTAACTCACAATGCATAGTCACGACTGCAATAAAGCGTAGTGCTGGACTGTTTGGTCGTAAACACAATCGTCAGATCGGACTGTTGTTGTCAGGATGAACAATGGAGTTTTTTTGCTTTTACTTGTGACGCCACGCGTTTATGTATTGGATTCACTTCTGCTGTGTGACCACTTCTTGTTATTTGAGTTTCAGTCTTGTTTATATAAATGGTATTAACTAGGACGTTGGAACCCGTAACGTTTTGAACAAAAAAATTGCCAGAAAATCCGCATACTATGTGTGTATGATAAAACTAACAAGACAGCAGTAAATTGCTCGATATACGTCACCTACATGAGGAAAACGGAGTAGTGTACATTTTGTGGACTGTTTTTGGGCTGTTTGTATTTCGTGATAGACGGTTCCGGATGGCCTTCCAATTGTGTTATCTTTTCTAACAAAGTTAATCGGTCACGCACCGTATTTGCAGTAAAAGTTTGGTCGACTCAATCAAAGGACGCACGCACGAACCTACGTTTATATGATCGAGATAGATGTATCATCGAATGGAACCATCTGCTGTTGTTGTGTATCGTAACGAGACGGAAGCTGGGAAGCTCACAATTACGTGCCACGTAAAGTGATATACCGTCAAATTGTAGTCATTTAACATAATATCGGAATCTCCTGAGTGGTTCCCTAAAGGGTGAGAGTCATGACACCAACTCGGAACGGCTGGGAAAACAAACAATGCCTCAGTATATCGTTGAACACGACTGACAACAGAACATCAGTGTCAACCACATAACTACTTTACAATATACGCAAAAAAGTAGTTTTCCGCTAGGCGTAGTTAAGTGTCTAGACGTAACGAATTTCACTGATCTATTGAACCCTGTTTACATAACTCCCATGCTACGGCTGCATGGAGCCGAGCGTGCTGTTGGATTCTCCACCGTTTGTCAGTAAACTAAACCTTGAAAGGCAAGGCTCATTTTTGGTCCATAGTGGCAATTGCCACCTTGGCCCATATACAGGCGTTCTTGTTTCTATTGACTGCTTCCTCTTACAGCAACAACGGGTGCATTTAAAATGTGGGATAACTATGTTTCGGGCGAGACAACACGTTTCAACGTGCCCTTCAGATAGAACTGAGTAATTCGGTCCCTGATGGGCTTCGGATATTTTGGGAACTATTTTGTGTTCAAACGACCCAGATTTAAACAAGACAGACCGAAACACATCCGATGTTGTAAAGCTTTGGACGTTCACATACTTGTTGAACTTTAGTACACATCGACCATAAAGGTTGAAAAGCTGTTTTATTGTTAAGTTTCCTCTGGACGTTCCTCCTTTCTTTTCGAGATTAACCGGTTTGTCTATCCTTTCTTTTCTAAAAGTCGGTTGTTGTACCTTGGTGTAATCTCATGTGTACTGAAACTGTTTTGGATTCCTCCCACTTTAGCTAAACCTATCACACTCCGGTTGGATCTTAGTTTACTGATGACATACCACGACAAACCCGACCTATACTGCTACCTTGGCGCGGTTGTGAGGCTTGTGTACTGTTTTGATCCGGCGGGCTATGCTGACTAGGATTCCGATACTTCCAAGTGCAACCTTGCCAGACAGGCCAAACGGGAGCAGTCAGACGAAAAGCAGTCACACTCATAGGATTGTATGTCGCACTACTGGCCGCATAGGAGTGCTTAGGTAGTGAGGCACGATCCTATAAGCACACAACAGGACTATTTTTATAGTTGCGGCACTGCTGTCTCCCGTATCGGGAAGAAGGTGGCTAGAAAAGGTACCCTTAAACAAAGAGCACTCCCATCGCCTGACGGTTGACCGTGACCGCCGGCGTATTATCCAATACGGCCGAAAAACACCTAG
>LUCH01000929.1:67168-118504 GCA_013368495.1 Paragonimus heterotremus | reverse complement strand
AAGCGACCAGGTACCAGAGTTTTACTTTCCGAATTGTAGTTCTGTGAAACTCCCACCTTATTCGACCACGGATAGTCCATTCATTTTCGAGTACCACATTAGCCTTTGAATTTCGCCATCCCTTCCTCACGGTACCACTTGATTGTGTCGAATATTGAAACTAAGCAAACGGTACTTGTTGGCTTTTAAGACCAGAAAGGTCTGGCCATTTCATCTGAATTCAGTCTTCGCCGGCGAAACTTTTTTTATGCCACTCTCTAGGTCAAAACTTGCAGCACCATCCTGATGTAGTTAGATCAGCTTTGCTTACAAATTTGGTTCAGATCGATCATACGCTACGGCGTGCTCTATCAGCCCCCTCCCTTGAGTGGCCAGTTAGTCACATTTATTAGTTTCCACTTCGTATGACAACTTTGGTCCGTTTGACATTTGGAACTTCGAAGCGATACGTGGTTCGGACAGAGCGGTTGGACTGACGCTACCCTCCACTGTGGTGGGATATGTGGTCACACTGGCCACGTGTCCGAGTCACATGATTCAACCATTTTGCCGTCGGTATACTACACTGCACTGCCTGCGTCGCTCAGGCTACCTAAAACAACCTCGGATTAGAACGCTTTCAACAGCCACACCTCTTTTTTAGAGGTAAAAGTTTGCTCATTAACACCTTCATGTTAGCAGGTTAATGATTCGCTGGAAGCTGCTGTGACCAGTATAACGACTTGACTCAATGTCGCTAAAGTTTTGTGCCTATCCTAACCTCAAACACAGCCGAACAGATGACCGACATGAGCAATTCAATCCATGAATGGAGGTATCGTAACGAGTCAGTCGAGTTGTCACATACCCCAATCGGTATTCTAGTTGTTCGTTAACACAACCGGTCGATGTTTACTTCTAAATGTGCCGCCTCTCTGCGTGATTTTATGGCAGTGGGGAAGTATTATTGGGAATATTTATCTATATATCTTTGTTCTTACCGTAACAGGTATACTTAGGTATCGGATGAACTGTGGTCTCGAATGTTTTACTATTTCTCCAGATTGTAAGAGAACTGATGCTCAACAGATCCATTCTGTACAACTTGCGTCCGCGCTGTCTGCTGCGAACCGTCAAACATCATTCCAAGTATTCTAGAGTCCTGACCACCTCATCGGTGTTGGAAGTGAGGCACGCCCGCCAGTTTTTTATGAACGCAGTAATTCACCGGACCACATGCGGAGTGGAATTTGGAACGCAGTTGTTCCGAAGCCCAGTGCCCTTGAATCATGCTCGTAAGATAAATCAGCGTTTCCGTTTTGATGACAAAATTGACTTCAGTTAAAGAAGTTTCTAAAGGTTGAATATATTTTGGAGACACCTACTGAAGTTTGTGAAGACCAGAACATATCCTGTCACGTATATGCCGAACGATTCAAATGGGTACAAAGTAATATTCCTGATGCTGACTGTGAACACTAAACATACGTGCACAACGTGGTATTAAATTTAGATGTTTATGAATAGGAACTGAGGGATGTACAAGCGATAGCAGAAAACATACTGTTGTCTTACGTTAAGAGTAACATCTAAGGAGTACAACATTATCAATGGCATCTTTACTGACCCATAGCTGGCAAACACCTTCTACAAACTTGGCACAACCGGTGTCAGAGGCTAAGGGTCGAATCGTACGGGATTGTCACAAGGGTTGAAGAAAAATTAGCATAAACAGTATGACAGTGTATTACCGGTAAATGTTTTACGGAAGACTTGAAAGTCTTGAACAGAGCCTACTGCAAAAATTTTCATCTTCTAATGGAGCTGGAAACAGCAACATGAAAAACATATCTGCATGGGACTACTCAATATGTCGGATCACGTACGTCTGGCAGAAATAATTATATTCATTATCTGAAACACTGGATTCTGTTTTATTCATTTCATCAATATAACAAAAGCATGTAAATCTCAAGGGATGTTAGCATTTTGCTTCATCTCATAAATCACTGGAAAGCTCCTTATTTACGTTGAAGTTGACTAATTATTTCTGATGGTTAGACTCGTTTGTTCGTTATTGATTAATCCGTTTTCCTTATTTGTGGATGATAATGTGAAACGAACGACGTCCATGCCGCATTGTCTTATTGTTGTGTTGATATCAGATAACAAACGTAACCATGTTTTCTGTGGACATTTCGAATCGTTCAGTCAGTCTGCTTTTTGTTTCCTGTTAATCGCCATATCGGTCGTATTGATGTAGATGGAGTTATGCAAATTACGAACACTTTAGCTAGATGGTGCTTTTTAGAACTTCAGTTCTATTTACAGGGATGCGAAAAACAGTATCATACAAATGGGTTAAAGACAATGAACTTATCCTTACACGAGGAGCGACTAGGAAGTGCGATGACAGACTGTTTGCACAAACAGTGAAGTAGATCCAAAATTGTCGGTAGTACTGAATTAGCTCGTACTGACTACGCAACGTCAAAGCGTCTAACTATGGTTACGGATAACGATCAACAATTTTATTAAATCGCTTCTGTTACAATTACGCACTCGGTTTTACAGCTTGGTTCTAAACCCGAAATGCGGACATGAGCATCATCGTCTATTGGGATCGATTCAATAACCCGACCACACTCCGAATGCGTGATAGGTAGCTACTGTACAGGGCGAACGGTCAACCACAGTCCAGATGGAATTGAAACTTACAGTCGTCCGAACGCACAGCTAAACTCTGATTGGTTAATTGGAATAACACAAGATCATTCACTCGACACTGAATCTGTTTCAGGCAATGTGGGTCGGGATAGTTCAACTTCGCTTCAGATAGTCACCACTCGATTTTATCTGTAGGTTTTAACAATCTCAAGGTGATGATACCCCACGTCCTAGATAGAACGGTGATGTGTGATTCTCTTTACCTACTTCTTAACAAGTTCATTGATGTAGTGGAACTTGGGATGCTTGTAGAAAATAAAACAGTTATATAACGAGATTAAGAGACCGATGGAGATGATTGGCCGAACGTCACAGATAATGTTGTATGACGGGCAGTCTCGTTTGTGAGTATTATACTACTCACAAGCGGGATTGTTCATTATACAACATTGGTGGCAGTACGCTGTCACTCCCTGGTGGCATCTCCACCATAGTGTGTACATACTATTCCGATAGTCGTTTCTGGTCCGTCGTCCTCCTGTCGTTGAGGTTTGCCCTTTGGTTCCTGAATGTCGCTTGTGAGTAGTATAATACACACAAACGAGACTGCCCTTTATGCAACAATAGTAGAGTGAATCATCCCACCAAAAGCTACAATAAACTTACGTTAAGCAGTGGGAATACCAGAGTTTCATACAGGGCAGACAAACGTAAGTCTCACAAACTAGGAGGCATATTCCATTAAAATCGATAGTGACCCCAACATGAAACAATGGTTGCTTACACAAAATGACTACATTGTTTTCACACAAAGTCTGGATGGCTGGACAAGATTGGAATTTGTATTAACGCAGTGATTGCATTGGTCTCAAAATATCTCTGGAGAACAACGAAATAAGTTGGAGGAGTTGAGAGGATTCTTTTAGGAAACGTCCTATTTTCTAGCATTTTGAGCGGATTTCTACTTGCCAGTAAAACTGTGATCCGTCTGGCAACCCACCCGAAACGAGGCTCCTGACTGATTATCGACTGGTTTTATTTCTATTAAACTGACATCGTTTACTCGGCTGTGCACTCCTCTTCAAACCCTGCCTAATCTGTTCCCCAACCCGTTATCTTCGAATACAATTCGATGCTCATTTGAGTTGCGGCATGTACACGATCTGATTTGCTCGCACAGATCAGTTAAGCCGGTCCGCACAAAACGATATCCCTGTATCCGGGTGTTGTACTAAATGAAGCTGATCGCCATTAACCTTGAACATGACCGACACACCGACATGGGCAACCTGACTGCTGTGGTGACTCAACTCCAAGTCGGCTGTTTGTATCACGCTGTCGAGCTGGACAGGCAATTTGTGTATTCAGCAAGAAGGCAGTTTGTCAGGGCTGTATGTCCACGTGGTACGGACTCACTGATGGGTGGATTTTGTCCAGCGTGCTTCGGTCAATCAGGTCGTGATAAAAAAGGAGTGCAATGTGTCCGCCCGCCTCCCTCGCTTGCACGATAAGGTTGTTCTGTAGCATATTCTCGGACAAGTCGTACCTAATGTCTTTACAAGGGCGGATTTCATGCATTCGTTTAAGTATGCTGCTTCCTCCAACAGACTATGATCTACTTCATTTACGTCGCGTTCGGACCCACTTGTCTTGTCCTGGTTTTCACTCGTAATGCGCGTATACCTCGTAAGTACCGGAAATACGTGTCGGCACAAATGACTGAGACAAAATTTATCGATTTGCTATAAGAGTGGTGATTCTGAAGAGTTTAATGAAACTCGCAAAATTGATAAATACAGTCCATCATGCTATTAATATAAGGTTAACCAGAATGACTTTCACAAATCATAATTACGAGCTTTCAGCATGCCAGTTAGACGATCGAGCATTTTGGTCGATAGTGAAGTGGACAGCTTTTGCAGTTGACAGACCCCTGTCTCAACATACAAATACTTGTCAACACGTATTACGGCGTGCAGCTGCGTAAAGTCTTATAATAATGTATGCTTTCTCTGTATGCTGGGTGGCTTAGTTACCGGGGCTTTTGTAGTCTTGTTGTGTTTCGAGTCGTAGTGAAGCCTGGCATAACTGTAAAGTAAGCTAGTCATAGTGTGGTGGATCGTCATGCCAGAGGTGCGAGTATTCCGACACTCGGCGGAGCACCTCAACGCGGGGGAATGCACGTCCAAAAACCCTGAACGTTCGGATCGCAAAGAACAGGGGGCGACCGGATGAGTCATCGCTCGACCGGATCGGACCAACGGGCGAGACATGGCAGGCAAAATGGAGTAGACGACCCCATCGGTTGCGCGATTATTCCAACACTCACTGGAATATCTCGACACGGTCGTGGAATACGGTCAAACCCCACAGTGGATAGATGGAGGATGACACGAGCGACTGGACGAGCCATCGCTCAATGAAATCGGACCAACGGACGAAGAATGACAGGTGGAAACTCCCCTCCCCCGATAGAAGGCGCCGATCACACACGTAAACCGGGCAGAAGTGCACGCGACGTGTGAGCGGAAACCGGGGCGTGTTGTGTACTGGAATTGTGATTCAAAAACGCGAGCGCACACGTAGCATGGTAACTAGCGTGTTGGACGCCTTTTCGTTACAACAGATCTGCTTAAGTTCTAACGTTCGCATAAGGTTCATAGCCGTGCAGTTCTGAAACCGTGGTCGTTGGCGGACCTTTGAAAGGACCGGTTCATGCCGCAGTCACATAATTTGTCGACCCGCCACAGTTGACCGTAATTTTAGCAGACAGAAATGGATCTCCTGTAAATCTGGATTATTGAGTTCCTCTCAATACACGCTTTAGGACAATACCAATCTATCAGTTTGGCTACTTTGCAAAAAAAGGAATTTTCCGAACCGTTCCAATGTCACGTTCATGCATAAGGGTTTATGCTATAACCCGACCAAACGCACGGAATCAGAATACTGGTTTGTATCACCGAATATTGTACGAAAACAGCTATATTGTATTAATCATAAATGTGACCAGTTTAATAAGCAGTCACCTAAGAAAAAGTGAAACCTGATCGATCCATTGTCAGCTACCAGTAAGACGAACATGTATAAATGGGTAATCGGAAGAAGGTACATCGCTTCACATCAACCCTGTGATCTCGGTAGGAACATCTCCCGTTTGTAACAGAAGGAAGTTAGTCTGGTATCATAAAAATGCTTTCCGGAGTTGAAAGTTAAACTGAAACGATTAGATTTACGAAGACTACAAGTGTCTGTGGTGACCTTGAGAGCCGGTCAAGTTGGCGTTAATAAGAATGTATGAAGCAATATGGTGGTCAGTAGTCGATTGTTGGGTCGTTGGTAAACCTAGCTCTCGTCAGCGCGTCGTATTAAGTGATTGACGTGGAGTGTCCAGATGAAAATTCCCATCTGACCTCAATAGTGGACAATGCCCTCGTGACTAACAACGATGTTTGTTATTTAGACCTGCTCGATGTTATACGTATTCAGTACACACTGCATCTCCAGGGGAGAAGCATCTGAAACATGCACAATGTTGCTTGCTGAACTGCAAGTCCATCAGTTCATTTCACTTATTTGGAAGGATCTTTAGTCGTATGGCATCAAGTGGAATCTTTAACCGTCGTTCAAGAATTGCTTTAACTGGTGACTGCCACTGCGGTGTCACTGGGTTAGCCGTTGCACAGTAGACCTTCAGAACAACGCCAATCATTCCCCCTACTGTGCCTTCCCCTTCCAACTTCTGTGAGGCCTTCTTGAGCGTGTCTACAAATTTCTCCACTCTACCTTTAGATTGTGAGCCATAAACGAGTTTGAATATATGGCGATGCACTGTCGATCACTAAAATCACCGGTAAACCAAATTGAAACAATAATCGTCAGAGAAGAGTAGGGTTTTGAATGTTATGACTATTCGCTTAAAGGAAAATTTTGGTTGCCATCATGTGCACTGACCACTAGTAAATACAAAAATTCTTGTAACGGGCCAGCAAAACCAAGGTGAACTACGCTTGATAGCCTCTAACCAATGAGTATAGTTCATGATTAACGAACACCTTCGCAAAAATTGCAGTGTTGCAAGTTTGAACCAATGTTACATTAGGTTGTCGATTTCCACGCAGTAAATTTAACTGGGAGCCACTGATTCAATGCTACTGATATCAGGATGGCCCGAGTTAAACTGGCTTACCGTAAAACTGCCGGACTCACTACACGATCTGCGGACAACAGACAACCACGGCTAGAAAACTGTTTCGAGCTTTCATCTACTGAATCAGTTTGGTAAACATCCTGAAGGTACTCCATAGTTTGCAGAAATAAAACATTCTCTTTTATTGCCTGTGTCACCATTTTGGCCGTTATTTGTAGGCTACGGAGTGGGCGTGAGAAGAATCTACAAGCACTGTCATCCATTGTTACCGATCAAATAACTAATCCGTCATCAGGCTTTATGATTGTCTGCCATGTAGTAGGGGGGGATAATGCGCTGGTATGCCTACAGACCGATTTTTTTGACCGGATTTCAAAATTGTATTCTAGTAACATCTTATCCCATCGCCTTGATCTATTGCTAGTGGTAATCGGAACACCTTTTAGGTGCCTAAAGTCCACAGAAGTGTTTTGTGCTCGAAACGTAACGTAACCTTCCGTCTATGTAGCACTTTATGGAATCGTTTAACTGCAAATATAAGCGTGAGACCATTTTTTTTCTAGTTGGTCATAGTTTTTTTCAGGCAGAGATGTATACGCGAAAAATGTGGGACTGCTTTTTGTGAATCACTGAGAAGTTTTGCAGGATTACCGCTTCAGTGCCGTTATTTGACACACCTGCCGCGAAGATTAATTTTAATTGTGGATCATAATGCAGTAAAATCAAATTGGAAGTCAAAATTTGTTTTACGCGTACAAATGAAAACCGATAAGTTTCTGATCACATGTATGAAGAATCCACGTGTGAGCAGGCTATTCAATGATGCACGATCACCATGCATATAAGGCATAAAATCCTTGTAATGGTTGGCCAGACCAAGGAAGATTGGAGGATGATCATATTCGTTGGTGACGGCAATTCTGTGATTGTTATTTTCTTCTTAAACATCAGAGGGGCCTTCGATCCGGTTGACAAATTTGCACTCTGGGACTCTCTATCAAGGAATAGTGTGCCTGAGAAGTATGGGAACATCCTGGAAGCAATTGATTGCCTGATCTCGATCAGGGTTGGGGCTTGTGGCAGCGTATCGCTGACCTTTAGCATCTCCAGTGGGATGCGACAAGGTTGTTCTGCCTCTCCCTCACCACTCGAATTTGTAGCAAACGAGATTCTAGTGCGTGCCTTAACGAATTGCGAATATAATGGTATGGATTTGCACCCGGGACCTCGACTTTCAGATATAAGGTACGCACATGACAGCACCCTAATTTGTAAGCGTGTACATGGAGCCTAAAACATCATAGACAGAATGGAGATCTCAGTTCGTCAGTGTGAAGTGCTGTTGTAAGATTGGCATGACTCTAGGCCTGATCTCACTCTTGGTGGTAAGGCGTTAGAGGTAATCGAGAAGTTTACATACCTTGGAAAATGTATCAGCGCCGGCTGGAATGTCTTAATAGGATCACAAATCGTATAGCAAACGCTCGGATGGCATTTGCCAACTTACGGCTCATGTGCTGTCAGCATGACCTCAGTCTTACTGTGAAAGGCTGAGCGTAAAATGTCACTAAGAGAGCGATCCGTTTATATTGATCCGAAACCTGGTCCACTCTGGCGGAAGATGCTCATACAGTGTTGTGAGCCAAGAACGCGGATGGCAAAAGGGTTAATGACTGAAGAAAGCAACACATGGGTTAAGCGCTTAAACAGGACAACAAACAAAAACACTCATTTGCATATGGTACTCGGCTAATACCGTCACGGTTGCTACAGACGTCAATGTTCAGTTTCTTTGCCTAGCAAGGACCATTTTAGACAATGCTGCACTCTGATGTTTCTTGCATTCTTTGATGTCAAAATGCATGCTCTGGTCCCACTGCTGAATACCAGTCGTGTGAATAGTATATTACGATAGCTGATTCTCACTACAACAGTATCCCTTTCAGATCATCGGCGTTCCCGCAGCATTAGCAACGTGTGGTGGGAATATCGCACCAGTAATGCCGAAGTTAGCCGGCCTGCCTTCTGGACGGATGAACCCTGTTGACGTTTGTTCATACTGATCTTGTCTCACAGGCTTAGTTGACAATACAACATTTTATGAATGCCAACTTACCGCCTGCCAAATCGTGCATTGTTTACGAGTAGTGGGTTAGGCTGGAAGTGCCAGTCTATTGGTCAGCGCGTGACTTCTGTTCGGGGTATGAATTCACTCACAGCCCTTCCTCCAGTATGGCGCTCCCGGCTTTTTGGTTGGGGAAAAATAACACTGAACACCTTTGGTAGAGGACGCTGTCTGATATGATGAAAACCAGAAGTCAATAACGCTGGTGTTGCGAGTCTGTGTGTGTGTGCATCGTTGTAACTTTTCTCCTCTATCCCTGTACATTCTTTTCTATCTACACCTTACTTTCATATTTTGATACATTTAAACATCTTGTGGTTTATTACATGTCAAACAGACATGTATACTTAAATATACTTATATCTGTCTGTTACTTGAAGGTCGCGCATATAAGGCGACAGGGCAGGGGTTGTGTTACCTTACAGCAGACTTGGTCGTTCAGGGTAGAAAAAGTTAACCGTCTTCAGGTATTTGACCACCGATGTTTGCGTTCGATCCCTCGTGTCGAATGGCATCAGCGAGTAAACAACGAGGAGGTTAGGAAGCAGGTATTTTGTAATGATTTTCAAACGAGTTCTTTTGTTCAGTCACTACATTTGTACAGACTTAGATGTCTAGGTCGTGTACTAAGGATGCTAGCTTGTCGTCTGCCACATTCAGGGCTGTTCGCCGGTGCTGCGGCCGACTGACGTATGGTGTGAGGTAGACAGATGATGTTCTGGTGTAGAGAAATGAAATCGTTCACTAAGTGATTGGCCACTGTAGATCAGGTTCGTCTCCCGGGCTGAAGCCCTCGCGACTCGCAGAGTCGATGGCTTGAAACTTTAGGTGAGATGGCGGCTAATCGGGCTCAGTGGCGTGAATGTTGTCGTTGTTTAGCTGGGTTGCTTGTGGAGTAATTGCACTTACTGACACGAAACAGTGAATACTGTAAGAAGGCTGTCTTTTTAATAATGCCTTACTTTCGTTCACAGGTCAGTTGTTTGTGTGTTTGCAAAGCTTAGCCATCTTGACGCTGAATGTTTTGACGTATATACAGTCGTTTTTAGTAATTGGATAACATTCCTTCCCTTTCCTCTTACCGCATGGCTAGGGCTCACTCTTTTCTTGGTTGCATGTCAGTTAAGCATCAGCGCCAACCAATGATATAATGCCACGAAGATAAAATTGCAAACTCGTAACCAGTCAGCTACCTGTTTACTACTGTTGTGGCCCAAACGGAATAGGCAACTAGACTGAAGAGTTCCAGTTTTTTCCAGTCGGTTCAGTTCATCCTTAGGAGATGAAAAAATTACGTGTGGAACTGGTATTCTAGAACAGAAGCCTGGCTTTACATCTTGACGAAGGTGTGCGGTCTATCCATGTCACGTTCCTGCATGTGCATGCACACACGGACACAATCGCTCCCACATGTGAACCTTCCCGTCCCACAGCTGCCGGTCGCAAGGGTCACGTGAGCAATCTGGCTAGCATGCCCAGACATGGTTTGTCCTTCTCTCTTTGGCTTGTTATTAGTTCATCGACCCATTCGCCGTAAAAATATGTTCGTTGTTTAATGTAATTCTCTTTCTTGCTGGCTCAGCCAAGATACACAAGGTTCCTTCTGCATCATCTCAGTTCTCATTTCAGTGCGTAGTGCAGACAACAGAAAGTACAAGGTAGATTTTGTCCATGTACACTGACCAGGTCCATGTTGTATTCCTGCTCGGGTGCGATCAATATTAAGTCTTACAAGCAATGACAGCGGTAGAAAAAACATGTGACTCAGGAAAAGTACCTAGCATAATCTGATATTAACAAGCAGTAGCGTCATTCTTAAGTGCATGGACGAATTAGCCGATGGTCGACGAAGGCGTGACCAATCGTGACGTAGTTTGAGTCCTAGTGTAGCGAAAACTTGTCCAATAGAAAGCAATCTTTACTGTCCAACCCGTTGTTTGCCATGTTACCGGCGCGTTCGCGTTTATGAATCAGAAATCGGGTCCACAACACCCCCGGTTCGCGCTCACACGTCATGTGCACTTCTTCCCGGTTTGCTTGTGTAATCAACGCCTTCTATCGGGGGATTTTCCGCCTACCATTCTTCGTCCGTCGGTCCGATCTTGTTGTGAGGGCTCATCTGGTCGCTCAATGTCCCTGTGGCGTTTGACCGTATTCCACGGATGTGTCGAGATATTCCTCCGGTGTTGGGTTAGTCGCGCCCCCGATGCATTGGCTGTGGGCTTCTGGACGTACCTCCAACCCGCGTTGAGGTATTCCACCGAATGGTGGAATACTCAAACCTCTGGTTTGATAATCCACCACATCAGCACGAGTGTAGGGCACAGAGGCCACTATGATGCATACACAGCGATCCGTCTTCAAACAGGTCATGTTCTGCTGTCCTCGTAACTGGTTTCGACGAATTCCGCTTTCACACCTTTGTTTACCAACAACATTATTGTTTGATAGGAAGACATAATTTTAACGACTAGACAGATTCCTCTACAAGATTCATTCAATGGCACATCGAATAACCCAAGTTTGTGAATCTGGTCCATATTTAATAAGTCCAACTTTAGATTCTTTATTGTGATAAATACCAGTAGCATGTACATTCAACAAGACGGTAGGAAGAGATACATTTTGAGGTACGAAGATTTTTTTTATTCTCAACAGTCGATTGCATAAAACATTCTACTATGTAGAACTGATGCATAGCGACAAAACAGTGAAACGGACGTCACATGGATACAGTCGAGATGGTGTGAATGGTTTCTGTGCGACGGCAATGAGACTGATTGCGTCAACACCTTCTGTCAAGCTGAAACCTACCGGTTAACTGTCTCATAAATGGAATCAGAGTTCTTGAGACATTCCGTGTTACATGGTTTGTTTGTATGTATGCCGGTCTGCTCAGATGTTTCCACGTTTTCTCTGAGATATGTATAATATCAGAGACCGAATCAACTTGCCGGCGTACTTCCGTAATGTTCAGTAAAATGTCAACATGTATTCTGTCATTTGAACTGTCACCAATGAACGCAGCGAAGACGATGCTGGATTGATTGCTACGATAGATCAATGTTTCTGCGCGCTCTCGTAAACGGCTGAACATAGGTACTGTTTCACAATCAATCCACGTTTTTCGCATTTTATACGTATGTAAGTGCGAAATTGGTATCTGCGTAAAATACCATTCTTTACAATGCCAGCATATGCTGGACGGTCTTGCTGAGAATCCTGTCATCTGCATATTGTCCGCTTCATAGATGACAAACGCTTCACCGCCGCATTTGTTTCTACTCCCTCTACTGACACTCATCTGTCACAGCATGCAATCCAGTAGCAACCAATCAAGACTCTCAGTGAATGTGCATAAAATATAGTTGGACCGTTTTGCACCTGTACAAATGTGGCTAGTCTCATGTACATTATTCCATCAACACTAAATAAAGAGGTGAGATGATCAGCCTGTACTTTTCTGACCATAGTAATGTTTTCAAGGGCGTTAATCGAACAAGGTTGGTTAAACTTTTACAGGGCGAGGGTAATGAACAAAGCTTAGTTAATCTACTGGGTGGTAACTTCACCGATCTGTCACGATAAACGTGGTTTAACAACATTGTGTCCTCTCGGTTGAAAACAGCAGTGATGCATCCAAAGGAGCTATCTTGTCAACTTTTCTGTTGTCGACTAACATGAACAAAGTAGCATCCCCAGGAAGAATAGTTCTTTACAAAGTTTTATACGGAATTGATAAATGTGGGTCAAAGTGGCCGGAACTTAGCGCAAGAGCTAATTATTTAAGGTTGTTCGAATGTCTATTTCCACAAACTTGATCAGTTGACTGAACTGAAAGGTATATTACCACAGAGGGAGCAACAGTCTCTATATTGGTCGGTGAAGAAGGAGAGGCAAAATGGATTTTCTGAATCACATAGATTCACTTTGGAGAAGTTCTATACTCCATTATTTTAAAGAGGTTTCTCCCTGTTAACAAAGATACTGCTCTAATGATAACGCCCCTGAACCGCTAAAACCCAAATGAAATGAGAGCTGTCTTTCTAACAGTACCATGATTATATGTTACTTTTGGACTGTAAATTTACCACAGGTCACTGGCACCAAAGTTAGAGCATCGATGGGGATATCGCGATTGCACTCGTTTGCAATGTAATAAATCAGTCATTTCCATCACTGACGACTATATTCCTCAAGATAACTGTTTTCCAACTGTTACCATGGGTAATGACACCCAACTCTTCTAGCGTTTGCTTGAATTCTAAAGGTCGACAGGAGTTCCAGTGGACACATCTTCCTTGGTGAGTGAAGAGCAGTTGTGCTAGAGGACTCCTCAGAGCCTTCACTTGTGTCCATTGAAGTTTGTCTGTTTATACGGCGAGTAAATCATTAAGTAAAGTCCGTGTGCACATTCATTTGTATTTCCACTGCGATTTCTGAACCGTATTAACGTGAGACTGGGGAATTCTGAGAGTAAGAGTCACGGATCTGATAAGCTAAGGTCTCCATACGGGTGATTTATCACTTCTATCCTCTGATAAAGAGCCGGTGGTCTCCGTGATGTGGTATCACAATGGACGTCTATTTGTGTGATCCATCGGGTGAGAATAATCGGGGGTAATTGTTTCTCCGGCTGGTAACAGAAACAACTCGTGCAGAGTGGTAACGAGGGTTGACATGCATAGTATGGGTAAATCAATGTATTTGATTACGGATTGCTGGAAAGATTTTGAACCAACTAAAGGAGAGTGACATAACATGGACTCGTAACTGCAGACATGAAATGTAGAGAAGAATGCTGAAAACAAGAACGGCTAGAGAAAAAGATGATCGTCACCCAATGAGGTCAAGCAAGGCGTATTCACTTTCAGCTACACCAACGTTGTGTCTACTCAGTGGCTTTCCGAACAGTGGCCAGAAGGCTGCGTGACAGACGCCCATACCGTAGTTCAATGCTGAGAAAACAATGAGTATTGTAGGCTAGGCGAAATTGCGCTTGGTTTCCACCTTAGTCATCTTACCTGATATGGAGTGATACGTCCGGGTTTAGAATGAATTTTCATCCGCGGCAATCGTACCTGGATGTGGCGGGTGTGTGTTGAAGACCACTCTTGCCCCTGTCTGTCGGTCCAAGCAACGGTGGATAATTCCATGTGTGGGGATGTCACTCGGATGAACGGAAGAGGCAAACAGGTCATCACTTTCAGCAGCAGCAACACAGTAACGGTTGACATTTGTTGTGTGCACTACGCACTGAAGCGAGAACTCAAAGGATTTAGGAGGAACCTTGTGTCCTGAATGAGCCAGCATGAATGTGAATTACATGTAACAATGAGTAGCGTTTACAATGAACTTACCGAAGACCCAATAACAAACCTATGGGAAAAGTACAAAGCATGTCTGGGTGCACGTGAACTTTGCGACCGGCAGGTGTGAAACGGGACGGTTCGCGTGAGTGAGCTATTGGGTGTATGTGTGTGCATGTACATGCAGGAACGTAGCATAGATGGACCTTACAACATTGACGTTTAAACGCCATATGATTATAGAAAGAAGACAGCATTCGGTTTCAAGCAGTGGTGAGAGTAGGGCAGAGACTTACTTTTTAACAAAACTCTGAAATCGGAACTCAAGCACCCAGATATTTGTTACTGCACAAAACAAACCAAGTTGCAGGTGACAGTGAAGCGGTGTTGGCGTGCTGGTTTTCCTATGGGTTTCATTGCTTCATTTCATTAAGTGCACGCACTTCACAGACAATTTGGTCAAACAACGTCAACCTTCAAACTACTCAGCCCGATAAACTAACAGGTCTTCTAGCCTCTCCAACCACAGACTCTGTGAGTCATGAAAAGCTGGACCTAAAATGGGAAACCTGTCAGGGGTTGCGTACATTTCTGTATGCCAAACAGTGGGTAACCCACATATACCTCACGCCAACCGACCGTGAAATGGACAGGGAATGCCAGTTGTGGCAGACAGTTAGTCAACAGTTTTAGTACATGGCTAAACCGTAGTCTGTGTATCCTCATAGACCGGACACATGAATTTGCCTACCTTTCATTATCAAATATCCATTTCCCAACCTAAGCGAACTACTAGGCCCTAGAAACAGAGAATGATCAGACCCATGAAAAAATGTATCAACACCATCTATTGCATGTAGCTAGTAACAGCAACGCTCGTATCAAGGAACTTAATGTCACTCGTCTTGTGAAAGGTAAACGAGTTTTCGGCATCAAAATGTATTGGTACATTGCACAGGTTAACTTCTAGCTTTGTTGAACACATTCGAGTTTCGTAACGAAAACCGTAACATTGCAAACATATTGTAATCGAAGTATTCACCAAGGATGTCTCAAACACACAGATCTTACGGAAGAAAAATAGAGGCTGCTGGCATAATCATCGGACCAGGACTGAACATGAGATAATAAATATCAAAAATGTCCTTTTTAAGACGAATTACTGCAAGCTCTGATGGTTCTTGATATGAACATACTTATTAAGAGAGAGGCAGTTCATTGTGTTTGCAGCGTGTTCTCCCTATTCTGTTTTGCGTTGAGCCGTACTAGGTCTTTTGTATACGCCACGGACTAAATACGTATGAGTTTTTATGAAAACATACAACTGATGTTGGTTTTGTACAGACTGTCATGCTTACATAGATGAACCAGTGAGCTTTTCAACCACCTCGAACATTCCAAGTCTGGCTGATATCACGCAACCTTGTTAAGTCAAGTCATATCGTAACAACAGGCGGATCGATCCGATAGTAATAGTGATAGATTTAGGTGGGACGAACTCAAAAGCGATTTAGGCGGTGGTCGCTAGTAATAACGAGCAAAAGTGGAAGGGATACCAATGAGTAGTATCAGGTAATTGCAAAAAAACTGCAATACGGGTTCATCGGTCCAACAGTTCGCCCCTGTAGTCAACGTGGATGGTGGCAAATATGTGACAACTCTGATCACCAACGTATTAGAATCGGAAGCCTCACCAGTTCATGAGTAGGTAGACTTAACTCATATGAGAATCAACTGCGGAACAAGCGGACATCTTTGACAGAAGTGTATCATGACAACAACGACTGCTTTAGGTCGGGTATACGGGGGGGGGGTCAAACGCACCGGTCTGGTTAGCAGTAATCACAAGTTTGGCCTGATTGGCTCATTCACAATGACCACAAGCCTGCCAATAAAGCCAACAAATTGATTCCACCGCTTGATTCACACCAAGCTGATGTTGGGTGCATGATCAATATTCATAAGACACCATAACAAATCCGACAGCCAAAGGTCAGCACTGAGCCAACAGGTAGCAATTTTGACCTGTTGAGAAAAGTGTAATTAGACACTAGATGAACTAGTGTCAACCTAAGAGTGCTAGTTACGCCGGAGCCTGGCTGTATTTCGAATCTACAGTAAAACAGACTAGCGGACGCTATGTGGTGATAGAATATGAATGGTAACCTATTACATGCAACGAGAAAACGGGAGTGAATCCAACTGGAGCAGAGTATCACCAAAGTCGATAACAGATAGTATCTACATTTACAAACCATTGTTCGCAGACAGAAAGACGGTATTCAATGGGATTAAGATATCAAAAAGGAGCAGAAAGTAATTTGACCAATATTTTCCACTACTTGGTTTATGTCGGAAACAAAAATATACCACCTTCATTCCACTAATTTAACAGTCACAAAAAATCCAACAAATTAGAATTCATTAGATTTTTGACGAGCGTTAAATCCGTTCCCAAATGTTACCGAGTAAACATCTCAGTTCACAAGTTCTCTTTAGAGAAGACACAGACGTCCTCAGATCAGGTACTCACCTACAGTTCAGAGCAGAGATATATCAGACAAGCAGGCATTTCATTTTGGATGGAGGCGCACCACTTATTCGCATGTATGCGAAGCGAACTCTCGTATTGAGAGGGAGCAACAGTGTGAAGAAGTATATAATCACGCTTGCACATGTTCACCCTGCCGACTTTTCGATGGGTTAGCGTGATTAACACACAATACTTCCATTATGGCCTTCACAATCCCATTCAAGGTCATCAGACCTTCTGGAACTATCTTGTGCGGCCCAGTCGCTTGAAAGTAATAGTGACCGACTGGTGAAATTTATTTCAGAAATACCACAAAAATCAGTGGTAACATGGATGGTCAATCCGAATCTTAGGTGCTTCTGATCTGACCAGAATTAGTACCTTTGGGTTGATGCGGATGATCGGCTTGAGAGTGGTGACCTATCTTATCTGTCCTCACGATCCACGAAGTCAAAAATCGCCCCACTGTCAATCTAATTTCCATTCTGCTCTAAAATCAACAAACAGGACCACTCAGTGGAAATGAGGAGAGCAAACGGTCTATGCTCGACCACAAATGTCAGTTGGTTAACTCGATCTTGTGAGAAACGTGAAGCACTAAACGTATGGCAGTCTCCGGATAAGAATAGAAAACTATGTTGATACACTGACGAAACCCTCACCTAGGCGAGTAACGTGACGAACGCGGTCCGTAACCGTTAGGAGACAATGTAATAGGCAACAGCGTGATGGAAAGCTCATAAAGCAACACAAAATGAACACGATTGGTTGCAGCTATTGCGTTCCCGTAGATTTTTCTTCAGTCGTCGTAAGCCCGGAACAAGTAGATAAAGGGATAATAGATAATTTGCCTAACTCGATGATTTGTGATGGGTTGATTTTAGGTCTAGAAAGCACCGCATCTTAGGCTTTAGATAACTGGAAAAATTACTGCAATATTGGTTTTTAATCAAGCATCACTCACAACAATAGTTATCACATTCCCATAAACCCTTAATTCTGCCGCTTTTGAAATAAATCGCTATATTTGAGGCTCGGTTTTGTTGGAGCTCGCCAGTAGTGCATAGTCTTGCCACAACGTGGGTCAGAACTTCAGTCAAGTTTTCCTGAGACAACTATATCGACCGTTTCACCACTGACTTAAATTCAGGCACCAGCGCAAGCGTTCAATCACGTTCGCTTGTGAGTAATGCTCAGATAGTTCGAGAGCATCCAGAACAGACAAAGTTCAGTTAACTCTCATCGATAAACTTACAACTAGGACTTCTTTCCAGATTGAAGTCGCAGAAACTATTAACTCGATATGCGAGTTCGCTAGCCTGACAAGGTCGACATTGTTCCTGGGCAATGTTTCCTTCAACAGAAAACGGTAGAATAACTATGGGAATCCGCCTGATCTTGCGCACTCTGGAGGTTCTATCCCTCGGAGTGAAATCTAAAATTTCTCCCAAAAACGTCGGCCGATTATTAATAAAGGTGCGATTTGAGAACCTGTACGATCAAATAAACACTTCAATCCAACGTCACAGGACAAGGAAGCATTTTTCCGCGCGAAGCTGGTCGATATTTTGCATCATTTTCTGACTTCATCTGTGCGTAAGCGATGTGGTCTGACAACTGAATATTATCAAGCTCTAAGACAACTGCGAGAAATGAAAGACGTAGTTTTCCTAAAACCAGACAAAGGTTCCGATACAGTTACCATGAACAAGGCTGATTATGAGTCCAAAATGAAAGGTATCCTAGCGGACATACGGAAATTTCACACAAACAGTCCCCTTTTGAGAAACAAACATTTTGTGTGATTGTATTTCCCATCAAAACTTACCTTTTCGTTTCCCACTTGATTATCTGAAGAAACTTATACTTTTGTGTACAGAAAATACCCGTTTTGCTTTTGGACAGTCATCTTATAAACAAATTGATGGTGTAGCAATGGGTAGTCCATTGGATCCAACACTTACAGATGTATTTTTAGGAATATTTGAATTAAAATTATCTGATGCTGTAGACGGTGCCAGCCTCTACAAGCAATATGTACATGATATTTTGGTTTTTACCACTAATATTCATTTTGTTACACTTTTAAACCTTTTTAATTCTACTGACTTCAATCTTTCTGTTTCCCGTGAAGAGGAAGCAAACAATAGTTTGTCTTTTCTAGACATTTCACTCACTAAACGACAAGATGGCTCACTACAGCGCTTAGTACACCGTAAGGCTACTTGAAGCGGTCAGTATTTGCAGTTTTCTTCTTTTGCACCAATTACTTATAAACGAGGTCTGGTGTGAACTGTGTTTCATAGAGCCCGGGAGATCTGCACCGATCACTGCTTGCAAGGAGAGATTAAAAAGTGTTGCTCGCGAACGGATATCCTCAGAAATTCATCGATATTCACAGCCAGAAAAGACTGATCGACACTGCCGTCAGTACGATCCCTAACAAGCAGGTCTTTTTGGACATACCTTTCAAAGGCTACCATATCACAACTGACGTAAATCAAAAATTACAATCTGCTTTAACTTGCACACACCATGCGGCTGAATTGCGGTTGCTACTCACAACTAGAAGTGTCGCTCAGCCTATTCATAATCGTGACCTACCGAAATGTTCT
Organism: Paragonimus heterotremus; assembly: GCA_013368495.1. Taxonomy (NCBI): domain Eukaryota; kingdom Metazoa; phylum Platyhelminthes; class Trematoda; order Plagiorchiida; family Troglotrematidae; genus Paragonimus; species Paragonimus heterotremus. The sequence continues at coordinate 99,126 of LUCH01000929.1, read as the reverse complement.
GTCTCATATGTAATCTATCAGTTCGCTTGTAGTTGTGATGACGTCTATATCGGCAGAACAAATCGGTGCCTTAGACAAAGAATGGCTGAACACACGCCCAAGTGGTTGGTGCGCGCCATGATACAACAGGCAATGACAACAAAGCGAGTGAGACGAAATCTGACATCATTCATTGCAAAGCACATCATAAAAACAGATCACGTTGTTGACCCTACCAAATCGTTTCAAGTATGGTTACGTAATCGGAATCTGAAATTGATAAATAGATTTCGATTACAACACTCCTGAGGAAGGCCACCCGAGGTGGTTGAAACGTAGAGTATTACAACTTGCTCATAACGTTGTGTTATTCTCAATCCATTTATCAATAACATGTTAAACACGACGCCCAAGCTGTTTGACTTCGTTCGTACTAAATTTGGTGCGGGAATCTGAAACTGATTGCCTTCTCCGAGGCAATGTTAATTAATAATCGCCGTCCGGTCGTGTTTGTGCGTAAACTGTTGACTCATGCAGTTTGTATGTTCTGGAACTGACAACAGTGCTTGTTTCAAATAAACCCAATCGTTGATTGTTCCTAGTGTTGTTGCTAACCCCATGTCCTATATATTCTAATATTTTGCGTTAGCGAGTGAAGACAGTAAACGAAATGTTAACATCTCGCGACGTATGTCATATCTATCGTCATTAGTGAACTGGATCAAGGGAACTCAGTGTTTTGAAATATAAACAGGAAAGATTCGCTTTGCATCGAAGCTTTATCACATTCAACTTAAGTTTTCATCAAGTTTAATTACAAGTGTCACGGAGCGAAGGATCACGGCGGCGAATCCACCGAGTGGTGTATCGTGACAGAAATCTAGTAGCACAGGGCACAATACCTCCAGTTAATCTAAGGATATCCAAGTGGATTGAAAAGAGCCCCAAAAACCTGCCTGGCTATGCGAGAAATGTCTGATACCACCGACATCTAATTCTGTAAGCTTCTCCCCATAATAGGTGGATATTCAAATCGGGAAATGAACAGCAGTTACAGTGTGAGAAACGTCAACACCCATGGCCAACAGGCCTAACAACAACAGCCGCAATACTGAAGGGAGAAAACGAATCGACGTGTTGCCGAAAGTAACGGAAAATGAAAAGACAACACAAAACGTATCCGCCGAAGTTTCCAGTATATCGTCCCATGATCGACAAAGACTGGAGAGATAGAGAAAGAAACCACAGAAAGCAAGGCTTTGAGGTTGGTGCCAAACATGAAAGACAAGGAGAGAAAACAGCCGTTTATGTTTCCAAAAAGTGACAGCATGTGAAAAAAAACTGTGCAAGCAAGCAAACACACAGAGTAAACGGCTCACAGCACATCAGGTCCGCACGTCAGGACCGGAGAACAAAACCAACAAAGAAAGCTGGAAAGACCGAGTACCGCCAAAAAAAGGCAATCGCGAACTAGTAAAAGATGGACAGGAGTGGGATCCAGTTGAGGAGGAGCCAAAGAGGCGATGATACACGAATGTCAAATGGCTCGCGCCTCAAAGTCGATTGTCAACTGGTCGGCCACACATCGGCAAAGTCATCGGAGAATTTCGACAACTGTGGTGTCAAGCTACGTAACTGATTCATGTAAAAGGTCAATTCCGAATCTACCAAACTGATACGAGAGACAGAGAGAGAGTGGAAACAACTGATTAGAATGAGAGCATCATGTGAACAAACAACATTGGACAGCCGCAAAAACATGTGGACCTCAATAATGAAAAACGTTCTCACCAAAAACGCCCCCTTAGTATAGAATAGTTGCTACAGTTCATCGTAACCAGCAAAAGAGTCCACGCAATGCAAATTTGCGTTCGCTATGGCAACACTGAAATCTCGTGCACCAACAAATCAACCGACGGATGATGACGTACAGCCAATGTTGACAGCGATAGATTTTGAAAAAAGGGTCTATTGCATGTTCCACTTACCCACTGTGCAGCGTGCATGAAGTGAACTACGTTATACAACCAAAATTAACTAGAAAACAGACAGGAAAATTTCAGCTTCTGGCCGGCAGGATATTGTCCGCTCGGTCCACAACGTTTGACACGAAAGATAGCAATGCTCCTAAAGGGTGATTGAGCCGAGCAAAAATGAAAGGAGACCATTGTTTAGGACAGTCGTTGAATGAACACTGTTCAGTCACGCAGGCGATGCTGCAAGGATCATAAATGCCTCGTAGAATAGATGCAATGTCAATGATTTATCATCATCATCACAGACAGCAATACATCAGTGGTTCACACTGATGCTTAACTGTTACACAACCACGAAGGAAAAGAAGAACGAGAAAAACCTATATGAGAGGAGGGTGAAAAAAAGAAGGGAAGGGGAATGGACCTAACGAATAAAAATAACTACGTCCGTATTCAAACATACAACACCAAGGAGCACACACCATGCAAACAAACAATCGAGCATCCTTAGTACATAGCCTAACCATCTAAGTCTGTGCAAATTTAGTGACTGAACAAAAGAACTCGTTTGATAATCAGTGCCAAACACCCGCTTCCTAACCTCCGTTGCTTACTCGCCGATGCCACCCGACACGAGCGACTGAACGCAGACACCGATGGTCAAACACCTGAAGACGGTTCACATCCTCTAGCCTGAGCGGCTAGGTTCCGTGGCCGTAAAGTAATACAGTTCTCACTGTTGTCTGATATACGTGGCCCTTGAGCTTCAGGGAAATACCTTCCTGTCGCCATAAGTGCCTCAGGTTAGTAAACACCGACCTAGCCTTAGAAATACGCGTCTCTATTTCATTCCCTACACCTCTGCCACTGCCGCTGATGCAACTTCCCAGGTATACAAATCGGTCAACAACCTCCAGGACTCCATTATCTAACATTAAACTATGTAATCACAGCAATCCTGCAGAAGCAGTTTGCATTCTGAGACTGCGAAACGCATTCCGGAATACTTAGCAGAACGAAAAATTGCGTTCAGCGTTGTTTGTGCCGCTTGAAAGTTGTTAAACAGCAACACCTTACCGTCAGCACAATCAAGATCAGTCAGCCTTCCACCTGGTAGGAGGTCCACACCAGCATCACCCGAATGCCCCAGACAGTCGTCCATTATTCCATGCATGACGAAATTGAACAAAAATGATGAAAGGGGATAGCCTTGACGTACGCCGCTCCTGGTGCTAAAACTGTCAGATAATTACCGTAAACCCTAACCTGAGCTGAAGTATGGGATTAAAGTGCCGACAGTACGTTCAAATACTTAGTCGGTGCACCTCTGTGTTTAAGCGACTCTAGAAGTGTAGATCGAGCCACCGAATCGAACACACCTTCATAGTCGAGGAATACGGCGATTGCTGGCCGACGATGCACATGACGCTGCTCCAGAATTTGACGGAGGGTAAAAATATGATCTATACAACCGCGTCTAGGGCAAAACCCTGCCAGCACTTCTCTATTGTTTACCTCACGAACTGCAGTGAATCGACGAAGTATAATGGATGCCAGAACCCTTGGAATGGCTGGGGTCAAACTAATCCCCCTATGGTTTTTGCAAGAGCCTCGGGATCCCTTTTTAAATATGGGAGCTATGATCGAGTCACCCCAGCACAGACGGATGGTCTCCGTCGTCCACACAAGTTGAAGCAGCTGAGTTAAAGCCTCTACTAACACCTATCTACCCTCTTTGAAAAATGTCGGCACGATATCATCTTGACCAGTAGCCCTATTACAATTGAGAGCCGAGATCAAATTGCGAAACTTAGTCTTAGTGAGTGATTCAAAATTTACCGACCAGGGTGCTACGTCACAAGTTTGTGGCGGCAACACAATGGAAGCAAGAGGCCAGCTAAACTGACCCACAAAAAGTTCAGCTCAACGTTCCAACCTTCTGGATTTATTATAAATTAGTGTGATATCTGTCTCGCTGATAGCTTCACTGACAGACGGTCGCCTGGGAGCAGTAGCACGGATCAGCTTAAAGAGTTTGCCGGTGTTCCCGGAGGCAAAATCGATTTCCATTTCCTTAACTTTTTCCACTGAACAAGCCTCCCAATAAGCCTTGAAACTACGTTTCAGCTTCTTACGGATATCTCTTCTAAACTTATTGTGTGAACTAACAGGAGGAATGTTCCGTCTGGCTTCTAACAACTCCAGAAACTACTCTGAGATCCAATGTTTGTTAAACTTATGTACGCCTATGCCACATGCTAAAATACCTGCTTTCTGAATAGCTTGTGAGATTCGTGTCCAGAAGCTATTAGGATCTTCGGAGTGAGTACCACTAAGGCAGCTTTCTAAGCTGGCTGCGTACTTCTGCCGTACTGATGGTAAAGCCAGTTCCTCAACAGCCAACCGTTGCTGTCGGTGGGATTGTTGTCCAACGAAAGTAAGAACTAAACGACAGCGTACCAACGCATGATCTGAATTCAAGTACGTGCTCTAATAAGAACGACAGTCTTGTATGGAACCACGCTACCTGTAACTAACAGCTATGTGGTCTATCTGAGACCAAGCCTGATTCGGAGAAGGCGGGCGCCAAGTATAGCAATGACGTAAACGATGCCCAAAACTAGTGCTGGCTAAAAATAGCTTATACTCAACGCACAGCTGCAACAATCGCCCACCATCATCTGACCGATGTGACGCTATCCCAAACTTGCCACCTAAACGAAATTCGGTTTCATCAAGGCGGCCGACCTGAGCATTCATATCTCCCGCCAGGACGACTATATCAGAGCCACGTGTCGACCGAAGGAGAGCGGCCAGATCCGAGTAAAATGCGTCCTTGACGCCGACCTCACTACAATCAGTAGGAGCGTAAGCATACACAATGAATAAATTTCTGAAAGTCTTGCGTCTAGAAGTGGTCTTAATTGAACCTGCCAGACGGATGGCACAACATCTAATGTTAACAGGGATCCAATATATCACTGCGGCCGCAGCCGTCGTGTTGAGGGCTATACCTACTCCAGCCTGACCTGTAACGGCGGAGGTGGCGTCACCCGAAGTGTGTAACCCGTATGGGGTAGACAATGCGGGTGCTGTGAGTTTCATACGTTGACTACTGTCCTGTATTCTAGTCTCTGAGATACAGGACACATCGACATGTAATGAGTCTAACGTTCGTGCAAGAGCGGCCTGTTGACCTACTTATTTTAGCGTACGAACGTTGAAGGCACCTATATTAATCCGCATTCTAGGTCGAAGCAAGGGACGAGGTAGGCCTGAAGCTAAATGGCAGGAGACGGAACTTACCGGCTCAATGTTACCACAGTTAGCTACATCTGTTGTGGGACCTGTGGAATGATTATCAGAACTAATTTTGATAGGACAGTGGGGGAGGGGTCAGCAGTAGCATGTTTTCGCCTATCCATCCTGCTGTATGCAGCAGATAGGGCGACCCGGTTTATACTGCGAGACGGCCGATGCACTATGGAATTACTGGTGTTATGACGATTCATGGTTGTTTGTGGGTTGAGATACTGCCAGGGCGCCCAGACCTAGACAGGAGTACGATGAGGGTTCTCAACCAAAGTTTTTGGCTCAAAAGCCTATACCGCAAGGCAGCGGGTGGGTGGCAGTGTACCAGAACTGGTACGTTTTCCGGAAATAGATGCCAGCCTTCTTCCAACCTCCAACTTGGAGATTGGTTCGTCAGACCTCTACCTATTGGCCTGCATGGTATGAGTGACTCTGTCGGTGTGGTGGCCACACCGTCCAGTCTGGTCCAATAGGTCATCGAGATGCACAAGCCGTCATATCACGTCAAGGTCCAGTCTTGTTGTGCTAATGATTGTAAAAGACCGTTGAGACGATGGCAAAATACCTCTCATACTGAATGAAGAGTTGTGGGTCATATGACCCCAATTTCACATGAGAATGGTTCAGGACATGATACAGAGGAGTGTTTGAATGGGCGGATAAGGGCAAGCGAGTGGTGCAACTAGTCAACTGGAAAGAAGTGCAATCGATAAATAATGCCACATACGTTTTACAGGATTTACAATTTCAACTGAAAACAAGCAACAACGGGCACATTGGACCGTATGACAATTACTCGTCACCTTTATTGAGAACGTAACATCGAACTCTGCTTACGATTTGATAAGAAAGAAATGAAGCTTGTCGAATTGTGTGAATGAAGACAAAGATTGCTAACTGTTGTTACACGCCACGCAAATAATTCTGCAATGAAGCACACGGTTCACAGGTATTCTACCATCAACCACAAAAAAGAGAAAGGACAACTCATACGTCGGAGCAGGATAGTACTATACAACGAAATCGCAAATATTATAAGCTGTCTGTTACAACGAACTGATCGATAGAGAAATTTTCTCGACTTGCCGTTTTCGTCACAATGGCGTTTTACTATACATATATAAAACACATACATATAGCGGAGCGTCACTATTAGTGGAACTCTCTTTAGATTATGATCTACTCCTAACACCAGGCATTCCTTCAGATATATTCGGAAGTGACTTTTGTGTGAAGGGACCAGCGTTTCAAAAAGAACATAAAAGGCAAACAACAACGATGACAAGAGCGTTAAGCGGAAACGGCTCAGTTTCGCCATAAGAGTGCCATTCACGAACGCATGCAGCACCACATACCAACGTCACGGCTGGCAACCAGCAATACGCCCCAGAAGCAAGACGCATCCATCAAAAACGGGTTTATTACCAATAGCCCCAGTAGCACTCCTAACTTAACCCGGGTCACGTTGAAAACGTGCAGCACTGCGAACAATCAGTCGGTACTCTTAATACGTTTCGGAATCACTAAAGTCAACAAGTTCGTTGAAATACTAGAACTATCAGGTTTGAGGTATACAGTTCACCCATCATATGTTCAACGAAGGGAGCGCACTGACGGGGATCTTTGGAACATCACCTACAGAAAGGGACAAGGGTTCATAGCACACACAGCAGAATTGCGTGTGCTGAAGCAATGATGTTGCAATTGGATATCCTCGTCTGGCTCGTTTGGTGTCAGCCGCAGTGACCGGCAGAGTGTGGGCGGCATCTGATAACCGCCAGATGATATCTGACTCGATAAGCATCGCGACGATCATAGCATCTCCTTTGTCTGGTCGATGGTTTTTGATGGGGCGGGATGCAGCACCGGTCAGCCTAACACATGCATGAAATACAGGAACCGGAAAATTGACTGCCAGCGATCTGTCATAACCGCATTAAGGGCAATCGAATAACCCAGCGTGAAGAGTTCGGATGAACTGCATTTAGGATTTCGACAACTGTATACTCCAACTTCCTCCTTTCACCAAAAACTCGTGTACAGAGTCATCTTGCTTACCAGTTCGCATGTTATCAACAGGTGGTATTCCAGTATCCAAAATAGTGAGTATGGATGTGAACAGAAGGGTGGTTAGTGAACTCACCTTTGTTTCGGACCTCCATCAGCAACTACAGCTAGTTCGCTGAGACGATGGCGTAATTGGGTTTTAAATTCGTTGTGAGCCCGCAGCAAAATCGGCTGAGACAGATGAAGTAGAAAAAACAGGGAAATAAAAACAATGGCCATGTGGACAACTAAATTATTAGATCAGTAGTAGGTGACAGTGCTGTTGTGCTCACAAAATACGCTTTGCCCAGGAGTGTTTACATGTACCACTTAGCACGTTCAGAGTAAAGCACAACCGTTCTGAATCCACTACGTTAGAGGTAATTAGATCATACAGGGAACACTGGCGTTGAAACGGTCAGAGTTAACAGCCGTTTTCTTTTCAACTGTATGATCATACCTATTGTCCATCCACACTCGATCGCAGCCTTTGCATTCAGATAAGCCTTCCGGCTAGTCCACTTCGAAAGGAAGCACTAGACTCGCCTTTCGCTTTTATTAGAGGTCATCAGTAGTGCATATCCTTATCCAGATCGGAGTTTGCATTCTGACCTTCGTGCTTGTGAGAATAGTGTGTTAACCACAACGCCAGCGACCTCACAATAAGCATGACCACATAATCAAATCCAAACGTTCAACCACAATCTTGTAAGAATAGTATTCGGCTTGCCTGATCAATTCGGAGGGAGAATGAACAGAATCACTCTGTTCTATCCAGTCGATAATCCCGTGATCAGGACTTCTCAATTTGTTTGAAGTTTCTGTCTTCACTGAACCAACTAAATATGGTTTGAATCAATTTTAAAATAACCGAAATCCTCGAATGTTCGCTACTGTCCATCCGTACACTACACAGTCCCGTCATTTCCCGCTCCTGCATTGACAAACACTTACACTGCTGAGTACAAATATAATCACATGAAGATGCATAAGAAATTACCTATTGATGACAAGTAAATATGATCAACAGGATAAGTGGAGACAGGCTAACCATGCTACGAAGCCTTGCTGATTAGTATCAAGTGAGAATTCACTCTGTCCAATTCTGGACATGGAAACCAAGACCACCTAAAAAGCCTTAGCGAATAAACACACATGGAATTTCGTTCCAAATCTGGGCGAACTCGAACTAGTTTTCATGACGACGTATTAGTTCTACCTAAAATTAAATACCCATATCTGTAATAGCTTCATAAAGGTTTACACTTCAAAATTTACCCAACTTTTACAGATTACTGACGGCTCACAAACGTGGTCGGTAAACACGGATAGCCTACAGGTAAATTCGTCCATTGTGTTTTGTGTGGGTGTATAAGGACCAAAGTACCGTTGGTAAAAAACGGACAAAAAGAAAGTTTTGAAGACAATAAAAGAGAGAGAACGCAGGGCAAAACAACAGTGAGAATCGGCTTAGTACGGCAAACAAGGAACAAACAGACTGATCTTAGGTCTGGTTGTACAACAAACTGTTTTACATAAGTGAAACCGATATAGGGTCCCTGGTAAGTGAGCCTGCAGATGGAAGATCCAAAGGAATGTTTTGAGTATCGTCATAGTTCCGTATTTCAAAAGCGTTTCATTATCAGATTTTGTAATACGAAGGACTGCCCTGAATGACCCACCATTGCAGAAAGAATCGGACGGAGTTAAAGGACACTTATCGAAGCCAATTAACACATCAGACTAAGAGCAAAAGAGGAGGAAATGGCTTTATACACTGCCGCCCAGTGGAAAATCTTTCGCATTTCCCTAAGAACACGACTGAGTTCGATACCCACGAGGTGTCGCAGAAGTGAACAGTAACGCAAAAAGCCAGATTTATCGGAACAGATAATTTACTGCTGTGGCGTCCCATTTTCTTTGGAAACAACTAAGTGTGCTAAATATCTCATTGAAAAACGCCAATCAATGGTTGATGTTAAAGATTCGAAGTTACATGTGTCGACTGGAATTGCATAATGCCACAAGTTTTCGACATAATTAAGAAACAATATATATATAGAGAGTGAACCAATAATCTACGGAACATCCACAAATAAAAGAGCATGTGATGACGACATCAACGCGGAGAAGAATGTGGACGGAGGAAAGGCGGATGAAATTCACGTGCACAGTTGGGACAAATGGGACATGATGGGCACGTGGCTCACCGTTAACTGATCAGCAGGCATCACATCTGCGTTCATTTCGCACAAGCGGTTGAGGGCACGACAAATTGCGCGCAGTTCCACACTCGGGGTCGGTGGCCTCACGACCCAAACGGAGAGCCGATCTTGAATACGATTGGATAACAGATTGAACAACTTGTCGTTGATCTGGTCAACATGCTCACTGCACATGAGCAGGAAAAGGAACAGAGGGATAATGAAAACAAGAACAGCCCCAAATTATACTGACACACATGTGACTTGGTACGCTGTAGCACGGCAAGACGAACAAGAGATGGCGAGGGAACCAATGGAAATAAAATTTTGCGAGCGCACTGAACGATCTCGATGCGTGTGACGAAAGTGACCGTTGGCACATTCAACCCAGAGATATGACAGACGGATGGATCACTGACTAATGGATTACGTCAAGCACCAACAAGTGATGTGGGCCACATGTCAATAAGCTGTCAGTTGATGTGAAAGCTGAAATCTCCCCGACATACTGTTGAGTAAACAGACGCACTGATAAGCTGGAGACAGAAGCCGGATAAACATATCAGCCTATGTGTACACACGCACATATATATATAAACATATATAGTATACCTACGCGTACAGCGTAATCCGGGTAACGCGGTCACCAGTTAAGACTGACAGAACCTCCTAGAGCCAATCGAACATACAGAATCGTATGACAAAAGATTGGCTTAGCGTGACCAAACACACCGAAGTACATGATAAGAACAATAGATTTCTGTTCAATTCGCAAATAAATGTTTTTACATCTATCCATATACTCTCAGCCATTCTTATCGAAAATGTCCAGAAGGGAATGGTGCATAAAATTGTTATAAAAACTGCAGTATTAAACAAGCTGAAGGAGAGCTTTGAGTAGCATGTCATTCGTTTTCAACGACCTTGGACACACTACATCCGGTAGTGATTGCTAACGCTTTAGTAGGAAGGAGATGAGTTTGAGAAGCTTTAAAATGCAGCTGATGAGATATCAGCGGTGACAACAAAAGCGCGAGTTGAGTTTGCCAAACTGCGTCATCTGTGGAGTCGAAAAGACGTTTGGTTGTCGCTGAAAGGAAGAGTATATAATGCTTGTGCACGTTCTGTTTTTCTCTGTGGTTCGGAAACGTGACCTGTTTGCAAGGCAATAATGTCCCGAACTTCGTGCATAGTTTCTGGTTGGAGTTCAGCAACAACATAATCGAACATAGTGACCTGTTTGGTCATACGATGTTTGCGAAAAATAGATTCAATTTGCAGAAACCATAGGGCTGGGTCCGACTGCCAGAAAACGGGAAGTTTGACTGACAGAGGTGACACGAATAGGTCCTCAACGTTGCTGTCATCAATGACATTCTGATCCATGTTTAGTGATGGACTGATAACGAATAATGATGAGCAATGAGCGCTGGAGAGTTGTTAAGCGAATAGATCCAAAGTGAATTTGCGGCGCAAATGTGAGACGGAGAATTGATCCAAAAACGGGTCGCGGCACCAATTTGTAGTGGAACTCTTAACCGTGATAGCTTGAGTACCCACTAACAAATAACGATATCTCAACGATAGTCAATGAGAAAGTTAAATCAATTAGTTTGGATCTTTATTGATGGATCGGTGTACAAGCTTAATACAGTGGCGCTCGTCCGGACCGCGTCCTGTCCTGTTCAGTTGTGTACTTCCTTGTTCCGATCGGGGTCCAACCGCGTCACGCGTTCCTGAGTATTGACCGCACTGAATCCTATCCAGTTGGAGCGTCCCAATTGGCTGAGTGTGGAGGTGGTGACCGCGTGCGCGTGCGTGCGTGCGTTCCGACGTGGAAGAAGGTTTTCGGGCCGATGGATGTGTGGGTGTGCATGCACAGATTGGGACAGTGAGCGTCACTTAGTCTTAGGCTTGTCACGTGATGAGCCGCGTGAGAGGGCGAGACGACGGCTACAATATCAATAAGCTTGCGGTGTTGACCATCGTTATCTTCGCCAATTGGCCCATATTAAGTGGACTGATCGCGTGATCAATGTGGCCGATCGCCCGCGCGTATTCCGGAACGCTCAGGATGCGCGATCAATTAATCAACTTGCAATGGTTAGGTTACGTACTCCGTATGCCAGCTGAGCGTTTACCGTATCGCATTATATGCTGAGGCCACCAATGGTTGGGTGAAACCACATGATGGTCAAGCAACAACGTGGTCACGAAATATGAAGACCCTGACTGCTCCACTGAGTAAAATGGGTAGGTGTCGCCTTCCTGGATGGGGTCCTCGTGATCACTCAAACCTCTGGTTAGAGATGCTATCCGAGATGGCGATGTGTCGCAGTCAATGACATATCTGTATTCATACCATTTCTAGTTCTTCCACTTAGTCTTCTGTTACTAATGTTCAACCTTCTTAGTAAAGTTTTCTACCAGAATACTCCAAGTAACTGTTAAGGTGAGCGGCGGCCGGAGCCACAGTACCTTTTGGTCAAGCTCGTGGCTACTATGATGATGATGATGATAATGAAGAAAAAGAACAAGACCGAGAGAGACCTTGAAGAGGGAAGTCTTCAATGGGATTAGCGAGCAGTAGATACGAGCCTATCGATTGGTAGACGCATTCTCAGAGACGAGTACGTGAGGTTAGTTTGTGGATTTGGTAACACAAACTTCGAACCAACTGAAGCGTGCAGAATTAAATAAAGGGTTTCAAACGACAGTGTTTTTACACGCACCCACGAAGAATTGTATGGTGCAGGTTACTGGGCAACATTTGGATAGACCAGCTCTCGAGTAGAAATTTTCGAGGATCCAGAGAGAAAAAGTGATGAGGAAGATACTATGGAAAAAAACGTCGTTAAGTTCAGCTGTTTCACAACATGCTTTGTGGCAGACTGCAAGAGAAACCGAACAGACGGAGCAACATACTTTTAAAAGCTTGATTTAACAAACATTACCTTATGGTATTCTTACTGTGTTAGCAATCGATGAGATCGTACACGCTGGGTTGTAGTGCATAGTAGGTGGAATTAGTCTTTTTTCCGGATACAGTAAGCAACGTCAATTAACGTGGTGAAAGTGGGTTAGATGGAAACGGTCACGCTAGTCTGATTGCACTGCAAAAACTCACCGGAACAGATTTTCAACATGTTGTAACACGTTGTGTTGGCGACGTTCTTTCGGCACACTGTATTCGATAGCGGTCCGATGGTTTTTGTTCGAAACTAACAAACTACAGTGGAGAGGGCGAGTGAACAGAGGAATACAAACACAGTAAAATATGATTAAGTAGAAACGGAGATGACAACAAAACGCGGATACACATTCCCCGTATCATATCTAATTCTCAACATATAAACATCAATTAGAGGTATTGGAAAGCAGCCATACAATGCACAAGTGGGATGGAACTATATGAAAACAAACAAAGCCCGTATCGCACACGAGAAAAAGTATACACAAATCCGCATTCATGTTGGGAGCAACTGTACTAGAAATAATACCAAACGTGGCAGCCTCTCTGCAGGACAAGGGATGCGGGCACACTATAACAGGGTCACTAACTAGTCAATATCCTAGTATTTAATCAACGAAGGAGAGTTGCACAGTGACCTCTCGTTTCAGACTGCTGATGACTGGATTTGAGTGATTCATCTTTGGTTCAAAATGGTGGTGACATCCATATTTGAAGGAACAAAAGCTACAGAAAGTGGTAAGCGTGCCGAAGCAAATGAGCAAAAGGATTTGAGAATGCGTACGGTAAAATGGGGGAGCACAAACAAGGGGGGGATAACAAGACGTTAAGCCAGTGTACACCGACTCCTAACACGGTCACCACTGGCTTTCATCCTCCGTCATAGTAAACATAATCTTCGAACAAAAGTGGTCAGTGTCATTTGGACCCCAACTAGAAGGGTCCGACGAAGCAAGCTTCGATGTCAGTGACTTGATGTTTCGAACCCAAGTCTTACGCTGGCCACCCGGCCAGCTCATCATTGATAGACAAGGTACGATGTGACAAGCGGCGAGTTAGCATTCGTAAGATGTGTCCACACCAACGAAGCCTGTGAAACGAGGTCATTATGCTTAAATGTCAACAGTGTCCGTCCGTCAAGAAGGCACGTCGGCGAACATCATCCGTGGTGGCATGATTCTCCAAGCACACACCGGTAATTTTTCGTTAATAACAATGATCGAAAACAGGCAGTGAGAACATCCTCCGCGGAAATAAGCCAAGGTTTTCGTAAATGTGCGGTAAGATCATTCGCACAGTGGCGTCGAAAGGTCGTCTTTCAAACGACATGAGTCGGCAAGTATTACCCGACTTTCGGTTATGCGAACTCATCAGGTAGTTAACCGGCGTTGATGCACCTTCCAAAGTACACGAAATTTAGGTTAACCACAACGGTTTGTCTCTGAGAATGACAGCAACTATTAATAATGTAATAACTTAGACAATACAGAGTTTATATCGCGTTGAGGAACTGGAACATTTCATCTATCTACAACGGTCTGAGATCCCACTGAACTCTCAAAGATCACGGCAATTTCGTCAAGAAACTGGACATAACAGTGCCTGAGAACAATTCCACGTCATCATATCCATTCTCCATCAGAGCGTAACGTAGGACCTTGTTTATCGCAAAGCAGAATAATAAGAGGAGGCAGGACAATCCTCCCGCACCCTGCTTGAGATGCTGAAAGGTAGCGATAAGTTGTTATATTTTGGTTGAAGGCTTGTCAATGACCGGATATTAAAACCGTATGCGCAGTTGAACCCAAAGGCGGTAGTCAGTGTGAATTTGCTCCCATATGAGCCGATTCTCTTTCTCCCATACCAATACCGTTTCGTCAAAACACTGAATCATCCATGACCCTGTGCGGACTGAACCAATTACGTAATTACAATCACCACCTTAGCAGCCATTGTTATTTTGTACGATCGACCTGATTCTTCTGAAATTGACAACAAACCATTCGATACATTATTGTGACTTCTTTCGCACGCGATTAACCCATATTAATGTGTTGTACAGCCTAATGAAAAGTCACCCAAAACTAGCTTGTTCGCCACTCGTACTTCTGATGTCTAAATCGGGCATTTTCATGCAACTTAAACGGTACCGAGTTAGTCCACATTTAACATAAACGAATGAAGGGTAAGTGTAGGAGCAAATGAGCAATGACGGATCGATGAATTAGCGACACTTGTCCTTGACCACGTGATCGATCGGCACAGAGAGTGGCAGACAACAGCAGGTTTATAATCCGGGCTGAGTTGGACGACTATGCAATGGGCTCAAGCCCATAGGTTTGCGAAACAGAAATAACAAAGAGTTATGTGGCCCTGGGACGGAATTTAATGTGTTACATGTATGAGGCATGTAGCGTGGTTCACGAAATCCATTACAGAACAGATCAATAAGGAGAATAATGGGGAAATGCTGAAACTGATAAGAACTAGTGACTAGTTCGATTCCTCAACAAACACCACGTAGAAAATATTGGTGAAACGAAATGGGTAGTTGGCTTCTACTGTGAATTGTTTGGCCGGCTCATTGTAACCTGCCGATTGACAGATATCCATAACTAGTAAACCACTCCCAATGTCCACTCTTATCTCGACCAGTCATAGTACGGGAATGCGGTCAATTCTGCCTAGCTTGACCTCAGTCGTACAGTTCTGTTGGCACAGTGACTAACAGATCCCCACGCCACTCAAACGGGGTGGTTTGTTTCATCTGAGTCACGCCTAGGATTTGTAATGGTTTGCTACCTGCCCCGGACACTTCACCCAGGCTCGGAGACCGCGGTCGATTAATTACTCTGGATGTTTCAGTACTGCCTTCAGTTGTCATAAGTCATAGACACGTGGTAATCAGATGTAATACTCAAAAGAAACCATTGAGAATGGAAACCGAGTATTTATTGTACAGAATGTACAAACGGTGTTGTATAATCATGTACAAGACACATCAAGATGTAGCCAGTTTTAGCTAATGTTAACCAGTAATCTTAATAGACTACGTATGGTTCATCTATAGTGTGCAAATAATATCTCAGTGTCGGTAGCTTTTCCCCCTAAAACGACAGGTTATCCCTTTGGTCTCGGTCCATAAGTGTGATCTCGATCCAGCATGATATCTTATCCGGTCCAATTTACGTACAGCATTTTTCAAGACAATGCAAGTTTCCACAGTAACAAAACTGCACGATCTGTCCACCCTGATCTCAAATGCCTAATCAATTGCAACTGGAAGACTGGCGGATGCACTGCATCCATTGACGATCCTCGCTGACACCCTGTCGGCATTACTACGGGCGGACGAGGGGAGGTGGCATGTGATCAACAGTCTCAAGCGGCCTGTCTGCAATAACAAAAAAGGAATCAATGCCTACTAAATCTTGTAACAACACTACACTTTGAAGATGCAAAATGCATGTCAAACAGACCAGCTACATCATTTAGTCCGTTCAACACGGTATGCGTGTTGTCTGCAAAAGAATTAAGTGGAACAATATCTCCTGCATACTCAAAATCAGTCAGCTTACTACCTGATAGAAACTCAACCCGGAGATCCTCGGGAGCTTTGAGAGGTCGTTCTAGGATATCATCCAGTACACCTATCGAACGTCACTTGAAATGGAAAATGCTCAAGAAGGATTTCCATAAATGTACACTTTGCACTGGGACTGAGTAGACAGACTTCACTGAATTGACACACTCCACTGGGACTTCTCTATGATGGAGACAGATCTGGAGGATGTGTCATCAACCCAGTCAACAACAGCCCTTAGGTTCAAAAGTATCACGACCTTTAGCCGAGGAAAGAAGTGTTGATGCACCAATGATAAGTGACAAGATAAACAAATGATTGATATATTTGCAAACCAGACAGGAAACCTTTTTTTATCTTAGCCGTTTGGACAGTGCAAGAAACAATCTCTCATCATCATTGAAAAAAGTGGGAGAGAGGAGTTCCCCGCCCGAAACCTTATTACGTTTCGATAAGCTTAGGTGTTCACACCAAAATGAAGAACAGTATCTAGCGAAGTAACGTCACGTAGGGGTGTGGACGACAATCACATTTGTTCTGAGCAACTGATAAGAAACCCAACGGGCAAGTCCGCGTCTGTACTGATCTCTCAACTGAACCAAACGCCGCAGTGATCATCATCATCATCATAAACAGCAATACATCAGTGGTTCACACTGATGCTTAACTGTCACACAACCGCGAAGAAAAAGCAAACCCTATATAAAAGAGAATAAGAAAAGAAGGGGAGGAGGTGGGACCTAACTATTAAAAATAACCATGCCCATATTCAAACATTCAATATCAAGGTCCTTACACTTTGTAAACAAACAACCAAACTACAGATGAAAGTAAAGCGTCATCAACAAGACAACTGCAGTGGAAGCGAACTGTCATTTCATACATGTGCTTGATGGGTTAGTTACTGTTCCCAGCGGTAGCACTTGTTTACCAACCTCGACTCAGTTGACCAGCATCTGAAGGTGAAAGTTGGGAACGACTAGAATACATTACGGTCTCAACCAGTGCACATAATTTCATTGAGGTCAAGATTGTCCTGGCCATCGTCAAACATATTATGGATGGTATACCGTCTGGTGTCGCCGGCACTATAGAATACCCGACAATGTCAATGTTGTGAGTGCCACGACCGAGCAAATTCGGGAACAAATCGTCGCTGTTCTCCGAGTCGCGGAATATGGTTTCCGACTAAGCTGATATTGTTATCGTCAACGAAGTACCATGGCTTCATATTCGAGGCAGACGGACATCGTTCTAACTCAGATGCCTGTCCTGAAGGAGACGTCTATCCTGTTTTCGTTCGTCAGCCTCAACAGATTGAGTAACGAGCAGCAGCGATATAAGACAGATCGAAAAAACAAATCAGTTATCACTTGAAGTGTTGCAGGGTATTCTGTGAACAGAGAAAATTGCGGTGTTTACATCTTCAAAAACGTCTCAGTTGCACCAGAATCGCAAGCAGCGGAGATACAGTCACTGATAGTGCAAACTCGAGCACTACAGCTGAATCCCGTTTGCAACGGTTCTACTAGTCATGAAAAAAATGTGAGGAAAAGTTAGGTATCGCAGTGGATGCACTGATCCTTCGCGAAAATTGGAAGCATTACTTTCCCATTTTCAAACGTGTATCGATACAGATGGCACAAACTGGTGTATTGTACACGTGTACATAAAGCCGCTATTCTGTCATGATCGATTTGCACGTTGGGCGCTGAATAAAGACCTGCTGAAGATAGTCCTTATCCTTCCATTCTTGATTTCACTGGTTGCTGAGAAAGACGTAGGGATGACGCAGTCTGAGAAGAGATGCGAGCCTTGTGGAATTTGTCACATCTATACAAGTTTCATAATAGCAAGGGATTATGCGATGAAGAACATGAAATATAAAGATGTTGCACCAGTTTCGTCAACCAAGGTGGAACAAATCTTTGCCGTGCGTTGAATTTCGTGATAACATAACGTTTGCCAAAATCATATGGGCCAACTCAATTCAGTGAACCAATCTACCGCACTTAGAATCGAGTAGATGTAAGAGCGCTTCGAACCAAGAGGCGAATCTACTGTCACGGCTTTAATCTGATACTCCACATAAATAGGGAGCTGACAAATAGACTGGACACAAAAACCGTACTTCTAACTGATAAAGAGGAGAATTTGAGAAAACAATGCAGTATAACCGATAGCACCTGGAGAACGCCCACGCAGACCTCCTACCCGGTGTAGGGATGCTACCAACACTCGCAAGGTGTTTCTGTCCAACGATTACCAAACGGCACGATTAAGGTTAGACAATATGCCACGTTCTGCTAAGCAATTCGAGATGCATTACACAGAACCAAAGTTAAAAGTTCACCCGCATGCCGGTTTCGTGACATAAAGATCATGAATCGTGGATACTGTTAGCCGGTTTGAGTAAATCAGAGGCTGTGTTAGTAATCATGATGAATTAAGAAACGATAAGGTTCTGTGTCTCGAAGGCTAGGGCAGTCTTCATTAAAAAAAGAGCGTATACAAGGCAACTATGAAAGCGGTGTGTGTTACTCTGCGATGGGAAAACATGATTAGTCAGACTGGAGTTACAATAACGGAAAGTTACTTGATACCCGTTTATTGGCGAGGAAGTAATAAAAGTGGCACAAATGACCGCGACAAAACTACAAGATCAACCCGAGTGTCCATGATCTTCATTCTCTAAACATTAAGGCACACTGCACACGGGCAGCTGCGTAGCGGACAGGCTACCATGTGACAGAAATGTCTGTCGTGGAGTCCGCACGCGCAGCGATGTGGGTGTGGCATCGGCAGGTAGCTGTTACAAACACCATCGTGGTCTCGACCGCTCGAAGTTAGGAAAAACGGATTAACATTAAAACTACCTTACTAGGGGAATACCACGGTTAACCGGTTTGGACACTGAAAACGCATTCCAACACGTAGGAGGTCACTTCTAAGGCAGTCGACCTTTGAAGATAAACAGCAAAAATAGAGAGGATTGCTAATTAAAGTAAACGAGACAGAAATACTTTTTTTCCCAGCTGGTGTATGAAGTGCACTATAGAGTTAATGACGACGCCATAAACAACTGCGTGGATTGGTATATGCCTGTTATGACCGAAGTACATGAAAATGGAAGGGTGGACTTTTTAATCCCTAATAAATTCGGCCTGGTTTAAAATTAGTGAAAACGTATGGGCACCTCAGCAGAAAAGCATGACCCTTAGTGGAAAGGAGAAACTGCATCCTGAAGTCGTGAGTGGAAGTGGCACTGGTATGATCTATGAGGAAAAGGAATATATTACTAATAAGTAGTCTGGCAGATTTTATAATTTAGAGGAGATTCATTTGTGAAAAATCTGAACTTCGGCTGGATTCGAACCAGCGACAGAAACACCATGCCCAAACACGGCAAGCGCTCTACCAGCTGAGCTACGAAGCTTCGTAGCTAAAAGGAATATAGTTTGACGGAAAAGGCAAGTGACGGGCAATCAGTTATAGCATGCAGAACACTTCTGGAAACAAGTGGATGAAGTTACTGACCTGAACGGTGAATAAAATGAAGAAAAAAAATAACCAGGTAATAACATTGGTGGAGATTTGAATTGTCACCTCCAACTCACATGTACAGTAAAGTAATAGCTAGATAAGTGCGTTCCATGTCACAAGAACGTGGATAGTTTCATACAGAAAACGGATGCTAGATTGATTAACTTGATGCCCTGATCAAAATTCGACTGACAATAACGGGCTACAAACGTTTGAAAAGCAAACGACAGCACCACAGTCAATCGAATCAGGAGGGAGTAGATGGATAAACGCAAAGATGGAAAGACCAGAAGTTAAATCTGCTTGAGTTGCCTATCAGGAAACACGCTGCCTATTGATTTCTCACGGTACAGTTGAGGTCACTTTCAGAATATTAATTAACACGTTATAAAGAAGTTATCCAATTGCGATATGCAGTTTAAGCAGAAAAATAGAAACGCTACGGGTTTCAGATACACGAAACTATCCATAAAACGAAGAGAAGTGAAAAAGGTTTACTTCGACATACGAGCAATAATCTGATGTACAAGCCTGAAACCCTCAACACCAGCTTCAGATAAGGGCCATATTACGAAAGCACCTTGAAGGAACGTGTCAGTGATCTACACACCATACAAAACACAATCCAAATAGAGCGACGGGAACTAATGTGAAAGACCGGAAACAGCCAATTAACAATTTCCGAGTGGAACAACAAAGAAGCCGTAAGTGTCCATGAATTGGCACGAATGAATTCAATTAGATACTAGCAAACCGGAAATTGTGACATCGTAATCAACTGGACAGATATTTGAACAACGTGACGCCATGAATATAATGGACGTCCAGCGAATGGATTAATAGCTCCTGATAAGTACTACACGACAATCCTTCACACATACAAACAGATTCGCGCATGACGTTGAAGTCAAGCTGTACCAAGGTGTGTCAAAGGTGACAGCTAGAGACTTGTAGTGTGCACCACTTGCACGCTGCTGTGTTGAACTGGAAACTACCCAAACGGGGTCAGTTTTGACAGCACAATTGTCCACTAATAGCCAACGTAGTTCCGTTATTCAACCATGTGAATCACAATGTACAAGTGAATGATAATTGGGGTAGCCACACCGTGCAGTATAAGGCCTTGAGGGTGTGCGAAACGAAGAGGATAGGCAATAAATATGCGATTATGGAGGAAACTAGAATATGACACAACCGAAGGTTAGCTTACTGAGAGAGGGAGAAATACACAAATGCGTATCAGAGAGGAAGTGACAATAAACGTTGCGGCACATCAAACAGCGACAGGTATACAGGGGTAGAATGTGATGTCATGAAACATTGGCCAGCTGTTGCGTTATGCAACGATCATTTCAATATTACTAGGGCTTCGACTCATTCCACTACCATCGTTGACAGACGTCCACATGGGAAACCTAGCCAATCGCGTAACAACACACACGATTTGGGAAGTAAAAGTTTAAAAAATGAAGGTTCTTTGCAGCCTCTACTGAATCAGTCACAACAGAAGTGATGTTTGGGAAGGCGGACTATCACAATTTATGTGTAAAACAACCAGCACAGTGACCACAATTCCAAAAAACCAGGCAGGTCTGTTAACGGCTTAGTCTTAGATTATCCGGTAGACTATTTCGCTTGATGAGTATTCGAAAGTTATTCGTCAACCACTATATCACGGAAGACCGCAACTGTGAACACGGCTGGAATTACCATGTTGGTGAAACTAACGTGTTATCAACATACGCCGTTTTCGTGTAGACACAACTGAAGTTATCGGTTCATCCTTAGGGGGGATGCGAAAATTTTTTATTCAGCACTGGGTTGATTTGATGAGGAATCTCCGAACACACTCTCCTTTCATCAGTCGCTTTTGTTATGCTTGGTTATCAGATGAATATCAAGGCCACAAAAATAAGTATAATCACTTACCAATACGGAAGCTCTTGTGAGCACTCCAAGAGACATGACAGTCCAATGACTGACGAACGAGATTGGACAACGTAACACAGATAAAAATGGAGAGGAGAGAGAGTACTTTCAAAATGTCTTAATAGGCCGAAGGTTCAGGTAAGTGAACTCGTTATTAGTAGACTGTTATCTGTCTTCTCTGTTGTGTTGTCTTGTAGTATTGTAATTAGAATCTTTGACCAGAACATTCGTCAGAAATGCCGGTGCTCATTCACAGAAGAATATTGATACAGTTGAGAATAGAGAACAAAAGTGACTGGATTACTGCATTTATCATCAAAATCATTAAAGGTAGATGAAGCATAGAGGCAATAGGCAGATCGAGAAGACCATACGCAACTTCATACAAAAGGCCAACCTTTCGAAGTAGGTCCGCATTATTGTGATGCAGTACAACACCAACTGCAAGCTTCTGGATGCCAGAGCCAAATTTCGCGCCGAAATGGTTGGTAAATCTGCCGTACGACGAGCCTCGGCACCCAGGACAAGCTGACAGGTACGTGAGTTAAATGACTGTTAAGCAAAGAAAGGAGGAAGTGCAACGGAAAACTTATATGTATAGCAAGTTTGGTCGAATAGCCGACAGAGAATAAGATACATGGCACAAAACCATTTTATAAAATGAAGCACAAGATCGAAACATAGAAGAGTCCAACTAAAGTTAACAGGACAGTAGCTATGACTATTTTCGGGGAGGGAGCGTAAATAACTTTGAAGTGTGGTAATTCGATCGTGCCTGACATTATCTCAATGACCAGGTGGTCAATACCGTCGACCCATAAGAACGTGAAAGGAAATCGAAATTCCAGTTGTGTTGACAGCGAAAGTCGAATCTAGCGCCTCCTTGCGAAGTTTGTGACATCAGCGATTAGTAAAATACGTCACATATAGAAACTATATCCAATGTAGTTAAAGGCTAACCACGTGGCGGTTAATAGTATAGTGTTGAATGGATGTTTACGGGATTCGGTAGACGACACAATCGTTTACTACAACGACACGCATGTCGTTTACAACCATCAACCGACATTGTATCCCAGTACCGAAGAAACAAATTCTAACAGGCCCAATAACGTAGCCCCAAAAGATACAGGTTATGCTGCCATAAGCAGGAAATAGCGTCCAAAATTTTCAGATAAGGGAGCATATTCCATACCAATTCTGTAATCGTGGAAGATTTTTTCCTGTCAAGAATTTGAACACAGAAAACAACAGACAAGACAGCATCGCATGATGTACGTCCGTACAAATACCGGTGTATCTTTAACACTGCACACTACAAACCATTTACATATCAGTTTGAGAAAGCAAACAAGATATCAGAAAAAGCTAAATGTCAGAGTTCACAGTCATTGGGTATGGTTGACTCAGGCACCGGTTGTTTTACACGAGATGTTGGAATCAAAAATGTTTTGAACAGAAACACTACAAAAATCGATAGAACTAACTATACGACGGTGAATTAATTGGCATACATCATCGCCATAAAAGGAGAAGCGAAGAAATACCGGAATTTGGGCCAGTCCAATGTAACGTACGAATAGTGGTGTGGATGCGGAACAGCCTACACAGGCAGGACTGAGCACCAGTTGCAAATCGGGGTCGTGGAGCACACCCTCAGGTGGGTCAAGAAAAAACAGGTCACGTAAACGCGTGACGTCACAGCCATGCGCAAAAACAAAGGGCCTGAATCATCCACCGTACGTCATATTCTAGTGACGCAACATCAATGCGATCCTACAGCGGCATTTCGCGTCATGTATTCAACGTTACCCAGGTGAACACTGCGTTATGCTGAAGCTGTTCCCATCCGAAGGTTCAAACTCGTTTTGTGTGTTCAAGAACAAGTGTTTGTAGGTTTGTCGCCGACATAGTAGTGATGGCGATCGTAAACTCTGCCATTTAGCTTTCTCTGGTATCCCGTTTGCTTTCCCATACTGATATATAAATGGACTGCAGTATGTAGTTGTAAAGATGCAGCGAAATTTGTCCGGATGTAAATCGTGCAACACTGACTATTGTCAATTGACTATGTTCTTCTGTATTCACATTCTGTAGTCACTGATGGAAAAATGAGACTCAGCTAGTAAACTGAAATAGACTAGAAGGCCACCGCACAGGTGAAACGAACGTGATCATTTCAAAATTAACAGGAAGTAAAACAAAATATCCCCATAATGAATAACTCATTTGAAACGTTCATTTCAAGTCCCATTCTGTACAAAGAACAGGTTTAGTTATGGAACTAAGTGCACCCGAAACTCACTGAGGCGTGCAACAACTATCAGGGAGATCGACTAGTCCTTAAACAATAGGCACAACGTTAGACTGGCTAGTTATGAGAATGATCCTCCCAGGCAGGGTCAGATGGGATTGGGACTAATCCTTTCTGTTACATGATACACTAAAAGATCTTGAGGGGTCGTAAGATAAAACAAGCGTCATGGAATCAGTAGCACGATAAGAACGAGATTTACTCACTAAGAACCGACAGACGTTAGTAAAAATGCACAAAGCAATATAGGTGAATGCTGATCGTCAAGTAAGCGTTCTCCAGTGATGTTTGGGCCCATTACGTGTGCCCAATAACAGATCACCTGGACTTAATACGACTTAATACACTTTGCAAACGGTTTCAAAGAAATTCGGAATTACTAGAGAAGCACTTCAGCTTTACACAACGACTACAGTAAAAGGATAATGATGAGACTAACCCACAAGCTGAGGGAATTAGGCCAACAAAATTTCCCACTGTCTTTGACTGCGGAGTACGTTAGACCTCACGTTCTCTAAACTACATCCTGATCATCGTTTTAATCGACATCAAACCGATGCGGAGGCACGTGTAGATTTTGGAACAGGATCATGACTACATAAAGGCTACAATGGTGGTTAGAAGATAATTTAAACGACATTCCAGATGAATTTGATAAGTGTTTATTCGTTCGTTGGTTAAATTTCCCCAGCTGTCCCTGTCATAAAACCAGATAGAGCCTAATATCAGGTCAAGTGCTTTCGTCTTGTTCCGGTTTAATCTACCTTTCTGTATTTATGGCAACAACATCGACTTAAAGAAGGTAGTCACATTATCGATGGATGTCTCGTCAAACTCACGAAATGGAAGCGTGAATTCTGCCCCAACGGACAAACTGTATAACAGTAACATCAAGATTAAGTAGAGAATCTTTCAGACATCAATATCTACGGTTCCTACGGTCACACGGAAAACGCCCATGGCAATTCGTAAGCACATTTACCGCCTAAAATGAGCGTGTCCCCCACTGAATCAGACGGACATGAATAGGGCGGATCGACAAATGCGCCAGTACAAGCACCAGCTGAGTTGGCCACCTAAGTGTGACCATGTTTGGCCGCTTAACGGTTAAGAGGTGATCGAATGGCTTTGGGTTTGCCTAGATTAGGTTCCGCAACTCCTCAAGAATAAGCACAATCGCTTCCTGGGCATGGACACTTCGCACACTGACTACTACTGTATTAAAAATCAGTGAACAACTACTGCGCGAAAAGAAGGATGCTGGGATCAAAGTAACATAATGTATTGTTTTAGTATCAATCCGAACCACAGTACAGCGGAATTTACAAAAAAAAAACGTTTTGCGATTTTACAATTGCGTGATATAGATGAGACTGCTACCAATATTTCATAGATGGCCGAAAACTTCGTTACACGACATGCTAAAATCCGTCCTCACAACCAACAAAACATACAAATCACCAATGAAGACTTACAAACCCGGTAATCGTGTAACAAAAGGTAAAAATGTGCCAAGACAACAAACCAAATGGCTCTGACGTAAGTTGCCCAATAGGGCCAAACGGAAGGGCACAAAAACTGTCAAGTTCTTCAGCCGTTCACCAGACCAGTACACACTTTCAAAGGCCTAGAAGATTTACGCCGCATCTTCATCTTCACCTACGAGCCTCAGTGTATGCCGACCCTGAAGCCGTAGAAATAACTAACGACCACTTGCGGATTAACAATGCACGTCGTACAACATTCCCCGGTAACCATCATCGTTGTCAAAAGGGTTTCTCATGCACAACTGGCACAGTTGAAGCAGGATAGCATCATTTTTGTCATCGCCTTCAGCTAGCTCTGGGCAGTGTGGATCGGGCTACCACCATTGGACCAACTGAAATCCACTTCAGCCGTACCCACAGTATTCCTGTGGAACACATCTCTTCGTAACAAGTTTCTATGGCTAACCAAAGTTGCACTCGTTTAGATCACTCGAGTGTTGTGACCTCAGTATTGCCTCACCAATCAATCTCCGAATGAACTTTATGTGAATCAAAAATGATTCCAATTAGGCTAAATGTCCTGTGCTCTAGGTGACATTGATTAAACTGCTCTGAAGGTCAGCAGCACAGTCGTGTTGAACAAAAGGATATTTTGATTCCATCACTTCGGATACTACGGATAATCTTTCCAAATGTAAATATTCTACCAGAGGATTAAATCAGTGGGATATACATTCTTTCGCCTTGACAACACTTCGCAATGCCATCTGACGAAAGCGAAAGACTCAATCTAACCACATGATCGCATCAACTGCGGTTATAGGGTTAGCTGCACACAATGGCTTACTAACCACACTAGCAACCAAAAATTTGAAAGTTAAAATCGCGGAACACAGAAAAATAGGCTTTCCGTCAAGAGACGTGGTACATGTAAGATAATTGGAAAGTGGGTTGGTCGTCAAATTGCTTGAAAACTACAAAATAAATGATGACAGCTGTAGAATATCTCTACAAAATTTAGTTCGAACTGAGTCAAACAGTTTGAGTGCCACGGTTAACATATTTCTAAGTGATGACGACGTTACGAGCAAATTGTGGTATTCTTAGTTTCAATCACCCTTCACAGCAGTGTTGTAACAGAAATTATATTAACAACAAGGCACAGGTCATGTGGGGTTTGTTACAATTAGATCAACTTGTACTGCATCTGAACAGATTGGCAGAATTCGTTGCTCAAGAAATGTGGGACGATGTAGCTAAGAATCACCTATTTGGTATTATCTATCAATCCTATCCGCACTACACCAGAGGATTTGTTATCATTGCAGTTTCAGTATGTGTATTGGATGTGGACAGGGAAAGAATCAGCACAGCATCGCTTGGCATGACGGGGTAAACCCTTATGAATCACTCGAGTTTGATCAAAACATGCGTTGTAGTTTGAAAGCGCATGTAATGCGCTAGCCGAATTTCCTTCTAGCTTTTGGATTTAGTCTGCAACTTTTGAACAGAACCGTGTGTGTCACTTGGGTTCAGCAACATAAACTTTCGACTGTTACTCCCATGCAAATCGCAACGAAATTACTGTAGTTTATTTCGTAATCACAATTTGCTTGGTTGTACATAGAAGCTGGCTCCTTAGGGTGCACCACCGGTGGTTCTGTAGCCTTATCCAACCGAATAATAAATCGGATAGTGTACTTACAGAGAACGCAGAGAATGTGTTCAGATGTTCGGTCACGATACGGTATGGCAATGTTCGGATACTACAACACGGCTTCAAGTTTTACACTGAAATGGTGCACGCGGAAGCCTGCGTGTTCAATACATTCTGCCTGTGTCAGTCGTGGTGATGATGCCAACCATTCGTCCGTTTGGGTAGCTTCAGCCACAAACCTGAATAAACATTAATGTGATAGGAAATGAAACCGGCGAGGGCGGAAGCAGTCATGTGAGACAAACTAGCCCAGTCAACTCCATGAGTGGCCTCCTAAGCACACGCACGTGCACATACATGAGCGGTACGAACACTTGATGAATAGACCATAAATAACCAATCAAGAGTGTGCAGAACAATCACGAGACCACATTAGTACCCCAGTAGCATGTTTTATTCGTGTGATCATTTTATTAAAAATGTGCATTGACAAAGGCTGTCAGTGATAAAGGAAAGGTCAGCAATATAAAAATAACCGTCTCCCTAACACAGTCTTGTTAGTGAAGCTATGAACATCCTGAACCTTATACGCATTCGAGTAGAGTGTCCCTTTCAGCAAACGATTAAATGAAGCGTCCACGAACAACTGAACAACCTGAGTTAAGTCAGGTGATCAAAACCGAACCACAGTAGCTAGTGGAGTGGCGTCATCGATGGCTAACGGCAATATATCCAACGGTTAAGTAGAACGAAGAAGTTTCCACACAATGCATTGCCGTCGTTTGTGCTGAAACCAGCAGCTTGATACACAGAATCTGTGAGATTCACAAAGCTGATTCTCACTGTCAGTACATCGCGCCCGTGCACCAAACAATCACCCTAGTGGTCATCTCGAGTAAGATGACCAAACTGCATGTTCATCTTGTGGTGGATTATCAAACCGAAGGTGCGGGTATTCCAGCATTCGGTGGAATACCTCAATGCGAGTGGGAGGTACGTTCAAAAGCTTACAGCGAGCGGATTGGAGACAACATGGGCGACCAGATGAACCATCGCTCAAAGAGATCGGACCAACGGGCCAGACATGACAGGCAAAACAGGTTGGACGGCCAGGCGGGGGGCGCGATTGTTCCAACACTCAGAGGAATATCTCGACACGCTCGTGGAATACGGTTAAAGCTCACAATGGACAAACTGTGGACAACAGGAACAACCAGACGAGACTGGACCAACGGAAGAGGAATGACAGGTGGAAAACCCCCCGACAGAATGCGTCGGTCACACACATAAACCGGATAGAAGTGCACACAATGTGTGAGCAGAAACCGGTGGGTGTTGTGGACTGGGATTCTGACTAATAAACACGAGCGCGTGCGTAGCATGACGATCAACGAGTTTGACAATAAAGCTTGTGCTTTATTGGACGCCTTTTTGCTACAGTAGCATCAGCAGGCATAATGATGTCCGAGTTCAGTGACTGGTTAAGAAGATCACAGACAGTAACATAAACAGTGATTTTGAAAACAACCGAACTATGTTCTGTTGCAACATGTTCAGATACGACGAACAAACAACGACTTTCTCGTGTATGTCGTCAGACTTCAAGGGAAGTATCAAATTCGATGGCAGAAATGAACAGAACGAGAGTAATGGATATTAGTAGGAGATAACTTTTAGCAAAGACTTGAGGTATACAATCGTGATGCCACTCCGAATATAGGCGTGACCATCTGGACAATGATAAAGTGGTCTCAAGTACCCATTATATCAAGTCACTCAAGTGCACTGGCTCTAAATTTAGGCACCAAAACCTGAGTTAGACCTTCATCTTTAAATTCATTTTGGTATATTGATTTTCATAATCTTAGTACTTCTGAAACGAAATTTACGCGGGATTTTTGTTCACTAATTTTCAATTCATTCCTTAGTGTCCAACGGAGGGTCGGATGTATGTAAACATAATAGTATCCCTCTAATCTGTGAAAATCCGCAGACGGGAACAGAAAACTGTGCATATCTTCACTGCTCAAACATACAGCTCGATCTGACAAAAGGTTGGGTGATGGAACCGTCGTTTCATAAATACTAAGAACTCAACGCGGTGATACGCACATCGCAATACAAATATGGTGTTCGTAAAGCAAAACGTGAAGGCCCACGAGCAACTTGAGCTGGTTAGGTTCTCCGTTGGAAATGACTGGAATGCCTATGCGATTGTTCGCAGTCAGGCGAAAAGCCTAAAACCGAGGTTCTACTATGAAACCAAGTGCCAACAAGTCATGCTAAACAGCAAATGTTGCTTTTTTAGGTAGAGGAACAAACAGATGCAGATTGTGAGATGTCTCAGTTGTCAGCCACCTAGCAAGCACAGTAATATAAGTATGAATTTAATCGCACAAAAGGTTCAAACATCCATTCGACATGCATGTCGATGGTCACACGCGTATGTAACGTTTAGCCGGATAGACACAGAGTGGCGGACTCACAGTAACCAAAAACCGAAGGAAGTTATTCTAGAGACAAACAGGTTCTCAGATGGTACATCAAGCAGATTAACCACGGACGGTAACAACGAAATAAACTAGTCTCCCAATAAACCAGGAGATGAGAACCAATTAACAATTATTTTAACAGACTGGACGATTGAGGACGAAGTGCCACCTATTTTCAATGACGGAGTTGTAATGCGGCTCTTGTTGACCAAAAAGGGTTTCGTTAGCCAATCCAGTACATACAGGTTCTCAGATTACTTCTTGTTAAAAAATTGTGCGTACAAATGAAATGCGCATCGACAATGTCGGGACATTTGGTAGGTGGATCAGAGTACTTTGTCAATCGTTTCGGCGAACATACAATTAGTTTGAAGGGTTAAAATATCTCAACAACAATGATAATCGTACCTATAGGTAATGTGCGAGTTAGGATTTAGTACCATGCTTTTCGTGTGCGGGCAGACAGAAATATAGACGAATACACACACATACTATCTACTGAAAATTAAGCCTGAGGGAGCAACACAAAAAGAATCCAATGAGTTTCGTTTAAGCACGACAGGGCATGCCATCGCATTCAGTAGATGGACAAGAGACATTAATTCCATGTAGAACGCTGCATACACTGAAGCAGATATGCACATTAAAATATACACAAGAGTGAGACATGATAACGTTGGCAACTTACATTCAATAAATCGGCCAATCGGCCGGTGACCTCTATCACAGACCAAGGTTGGCAAGGCAATCGCTTGGCCATATCCGCATAGTCAGCAATAATCGGTAGCAGAAGGAGTACTGTGCCAACAACCACGAAACGCTCTCCGCCCAACAACAGACCGGTGCTCATGCTAGCCTCGTGTTCACTGGAAATGGTGGTAGCTGATTTACTAGAGTGAACACTAGCAACTGATGGAGGTTGAGGTGAGACCGGGGCGGACTGAAACGGAAATAAAGCAGGAAGAAAAGGAGAGATGCTATGAAAACAAACAGGAAATTGCATAGAGAAGCTGTCATAACGGTAGTCTTCTTTAAGATACTGAAGCTGACAATGCGGTCGATGAAGCTCACCCGTATAGTCATAGAAAAAGAAAGAATGTTTGACTAAACTATGGCTGAAAAATCGCCTAGTTGGTTTCACCATGACTACTACCATAAAAGTGTAGCACAGAAAGTTACAAAAAAAAATTATCCGTCTTAGCAAGCCTAAAGTGATTACTGACGGCAAATTACTCAGCAATGCAAACATGTACGCAAAGCGTTCTACCAACCAAAAGGAAACAGCTCGCCCAATCTGAAGAAGTCGAATGAATGCAAGATTGACAAACATGACCAAGTTAAAACAGCGGACTCCCCTTGATAGGAACAGAAAACATGATAAAAATTACGGCGAGTTGACTGTTAAATTTTGTGGATCAAAAAACACTCAGGAAACAATGAGTTTAACATAATAAGCTCGACAAACTTCGTCATCAACAAAGCAGCCATGAGCCTAACCACGAAGTACTGTGGCTCAGGCTACCGCTCACCTCAACAATGACGTGGAAAATCTGAAAAGAAAACGCCAATAACAAGCTTGAAAATTAATGAAACAAGGCTAAACGGAAGAACTAGAAATGGTATGGATACAGGTACGCTATTGATTGCGACACATCGCCATCTCGGATAGCATCTCTAACCAGTGGTTTGAGTGATCACGAGGACCCCATCCAGACACACGACACCTACCCATTCTACTCAGTGGAGCAGTCAGGGTCTTCATATTTCGTGACCACGTTGTTGCTTGACCACCACGTGGTTTTACATAATTGTTGGTGGCCTCAGCATATAATGCCCGGTACGGTAAACGATCGGAAGGCATACGGAGTACGTGACCTAGCCATCGCAAGCTATGAACCTTGATTAGTTGACCAATTGATCGCGCATCCCGAGAATTCCGGAATACGCGCCGGCGAACGGCCAAATTGCTCACGCGATCAGTCCACTTAATGTGGGTTGTTTGGCAAAGACAACGATGGTCAAACATAGCAAGTCTGTTGATATCTTCTTTGTGAATAGGCCACGTTTCCGAACCATGAAGCAAAATAAAGCGCACACAGGCATTATATACTCTTCCTTTCAGTAACAACCGGATGTCTTTTTGATGCCACAGATGACGCAGTTTGGCAAAGGCAACTCGTGCCTTTGCTATCCTCCCTCATATCTCATCAGCAGTATTACAGGCTGACAAGATGGTGCTACCTAAGTATGTGGAACTGTCCGCAGTCCCAAGCCGATTACCTGCAATGAAGAAAGTAGGAGTGAAAATGCCCCAGTCTTGAAGCAGCAGTTTATATTTTGAACGTGCAGAGTGCACTCCTGTGGTGAAAATCTATTCGATTCACCGCTTAGCCAAACCCTGACACAATAGGAGTTATAACAAACCAGCCCGGTCACTCGCCTTGTTCAGTATGGTCTGCATGTCT
>LUCH01000929.1:51963-65861 GCA_013368495.1 Paragonimus heterotremus | reverse complement strand
GCGGTCACGGTCAACCGTTGGGCGATCGGAGTGCTCTTTGTTTGTGGGTACCTTTTCTAACCTCCTTCTTCTTCCTGACACGGAAGACATCAGTACCGCAACCATAAAAAAAATTATTCGGCCGTATGCCTATAGGATCGTGCCTCACTACCTACGTACTCCTACGTGGTCAGTAGTGCGACATACAATCCTATGAGTGTAACTGTTTTTCGTCTGACTGCTTCCTTTTGGTCGGGCTGACAAGGTTGCACTTGGAAGTATCGGAGTCCTAGTCAGCATAGCCCGCCGGATAGAAGCAGCATACAAGCCCGACCGCTTCGCCAAGGTAGCAGTATAGGTCAGGACAACTTTCATTACCATCAATCAATAGTTCGAAGTAATTCTTTGACAAATATAGCACTCAACCTCACAAATTAGCTGCCCATTTGACACAGAACGTCAGAAACTCCAACAAACTGGGGTACATTCATCGGAAAAAAGAGAATAGGATATTATCCAACTTTACATATTGCATTTCGATGAGATTCAAGCGCAATCGATGCCAATGACAGTAGTGAATCAATGGTCGACACAGACGCCGAAATGCTATAGGACCATGAGGAAGACAAAGAAGATCCAATTGGAACACACAGAAGAGTGTGAGTTGGTAGATAAAAACCCCTCGTCTGAACTCTACTATTCTACATAAAAGTTGTCAAGATTAGGCTGACAAACACGGTACATGTGAGAACAAGAAGGTATTCGAAATACAGTAGCCTGGCGTCCCTCATTGCTGAGTTTCAGTTCACAGACAACTCAGTCGAAGGAGGGTAACATTCAGGCCACTGAACCTTCTTAGTTCTCACCACTGACCGTATTATGAGGGTCCAGCCCCGAAGACCTGCTGGAAATCGACTCAACTTCTCAACGGTGCGCCACCGATTGGTCATCGCAAATTTTATGTCATGCGGCTGTCAAGTCGGTAATATACACTCGGCATGACAGATGACATCACTAGTACGTGAATTACCCATCTAAGTTTGTGCGCCTGTAAGAATTTAACGAATGTTAGCCACTCGCTACCAACTACCATCCTGTCAACTTTGCGGTTTCTAATCCATAAAAACTGAACCAAAGTGCAGGACAGTTTTGGTGCTGCATCTATTATCCAGAACGAAATACAATCTGACGCGAATAGGAGTGGAAAAAAGAAGTTTAGACAGTGTGTTCATAATCTTGTTCGATTCACAAGTACGCTGAATCAAAGCAGACATCGACCCACCAAATCGAAGGCAACTTTCAGCGCGATTCAGATGAGAACTACCTAGAAGGTTTACTGCTCGGAGGAAGTCAGGGATTTACAAATGACAACTTTGTAATACAGGAAATATATGAAAATCTTTGATCATGAATAGTGTAGGACGATGTGTAGTTGGCGTCTCTGTGCAGAACGACGAAAATCGGAAAATGCGGCCAATTGGGAGTGAAGTTTAGGACAGGCCATTCCAAGTTCCTAAATATCCAATCCCATTTCATGAATCTTTCATGAGTAATGTAAGTCTACGAAAATCAATATGTTCCAGATTATAAGAGGTAATAGCAGAATCATTAGGTAGTCAGCTGCAGAGAACCCAGTATCTGTCTTATGTCACCGGCAAAGACAAATAGACTTTACTGAACGGGAAAAAAACAAATTATACGAAAATCACATGTACGCTTCCACTGACTGGCTTCAACCTCGGTGATTAGGGTTCTGTGAGTTGGTACTGGCATGTGTTGAAATATTTCGCTTGAGGCACAAAACGATATACAACTGAAAATTGGATCAATAGCTGATTGCATCAGAAAATGCAGATAATTTGGTAAAACAGGGTTCCATGATGAAGGACGTTGGAAACTTCTTGCAGAACGATTCGAGATAAAAAGATGAATCAAGGTGCAATCGATCAGTATGCTAATGCAGAGACAGCGACTAAATAAAGACCCGTTGAAAGACCCTTAACGATGTAAACGATGTCGGTCTTTAAAATTTATGCTGCCGATCAGCAAACATGACGAAATTGCCATCAAGTATCAGTGAGACCATTCAATTAGCCAGTTTGCCGCGAAGGAAGGGTTAACATGATGTTGCAGAAATAAACACCATAGTAGGACAGACCATTCAACCTCCGCACCGACAGGCAGTAGATCAGTTCGTGTGTGCACTCTCTGACTGCTGAAACGTAGATAGTAGGAACATTCGAGAAAACTGGCGTTTGAATCGGCAATTGTGCATGATTGGCAGCAGTGAGTCGCACAGCGTTCTAGAATGGATACTATGCATTCACCGTTTTTTCGGATTATCGCGTACAATATAAACAACCTCGCACCGATCGATCTCCGTACAGGATCCTACATACCTCGATGATAGTTTTCTTGACCATAGGCCTATTCCTTTCGTATGCCGGATATTCATTAAGTTTAACCCCATAAGAATTGTGGACCACTCATTACTTCCATCCTGTTGCACTGAGTATTTTGTTTCATGGCTCGACCCTGATCTACCTTCAAGTTTTCACTAACTGACCTTTATTTCTTAAGTTCCTTAGGGTTGAGTTACCACAAACCACTGAAAAATATTCGATATTTTGCCTTCACTAGTTGGACGAACGTACAGTGAACCAATATCGATGGGTAGAGTTTGAAGAAAAAATCCAATTTGGAACTCACACAAACCATAAAGGACCAGTGTAACGCGATTTGTAATCACAGCAGAACGAAAACGCACTATCGCGCCAAAAATCTCAAGCTAACTAGGACCCGAACTCTACCGAGGTAGACTTTTGAAAGCTCACAAAAACAGGTGGTCCATTGGGACCGATATTCGTCGTAGCCCACCTACCCCCACATCATGAACTGGTCAAACGCTTGTCGAAACTGATAAAATCAACAGAAGACCGTAATGGTTTGAAGAGGAGTTTCCGGATAGCCGTGATCTAGAAAATAGCTGTGAACCGAAGAAACACAGGGATTTATCTGGACATCGATTCGTTCATTACAAAGATGCCATTAGAATAAGTCATTAGTTGTTCACCATCCAATTTCGCATCAAATAAGACAGGGATGTAAATCCTGGACAATTAGTCAAGACAACCGCTGTTACTGCATACATCTAAATTACGCCTTACATTTCAAGAAACAAATTATCGTTAAGTCGACAGTGTCGCGATGAGAAATCCACTTGACTCGGTCCTCATCGCTGAAAAAGACTACAATAACAAATTCCAGATATGCTACATAGTTTGACGTTTCACAGACGATATGTTGATGCTGCTCTGTTGAACGGTTCGAAGTAAAAGGTTTAGATGAATACGTGAACGAGTTGTCTTCCAGCATATGGACAATGAGGATGTTAAGCAACTGCTGCTCTTCTGAACATGAAAACCTTGCAAGGACAGACAGAGAGTGATTATTTTGGGTAGCATTCCATTTAACAATAAGCCCCCTTTGAGAGGTACAAGGAGGACTGACAGATGCACCATATGAAGTGTCATTTACAACAGATTTCTACGAATACCAGATATCTGAAAGGAATTGTAAGAGACTGACATGCAAATTGATCTACCATTTACAGTTCTGTAGAAAACAATATGTGAAACCATGCTGATCGGAAGCTAAAAAATATGCAAATCAATTGGACAGTGGGCGTGGTTTGTTGTTGTCCACATGTTCAATGTCCCGAAGGCACTGACCGTGTACAAAACAGTCCACATCTCCATATCCGATCAAAAGAGCAAAGAAATCGAGCGTAGTTGATAAATATAAACGTGAACGTTGGCAAATCTGAGTGTTAACTTGTAACAGACATGGCGAAGTGGCTAGCACGATTAAACAATCAGAGAGCAAAACAGTGGACAAACAGAAAGAACCAATGTCAGTGATCGCGCAATACCATCTGAAGATGTGACACATGCATAATCAAACAAACTTCAGGGTAATGGTTGTATTCTGAAACAGACGTTACGTTATGCAGAGACAGTCGTAATTTGACATTATCACACTCAATGCCATATGTATATAAAAAAAACTACCTATGACGTTGATATTGTCTTAGGATCGAATGAACTACTCTCTAATTGGACGCGACTGTCGCACTTATAGACATTTCAGTCAGCTCCTTTTAAAACAAGCCGACTGGAAGGCTTACGGGAAGGAAAAAGATGTAATCTGCTGCGAATGATGTTCAGGTTTACCAACCAAAACACTAATATCCACCAGTAAGTTTAAATTGTCCAGTTGTCTTATTGTGGTAGCCAGTTGGCATGTGGGTGATGAAGTGATGAACGGATTCGTTTGACCGCTATCGGGTTTCTTTCATACTTATTGAACTATGTTTTACATGCTGATCCTCTATCACGTCAGCATCTAGAGATAACCCTCAAGTGTCACTCGATATAAAAATCATGGCCACTACGGTGGTTCATCCAACACTGCTGATGTAGTTGCGAAAACGACACAAATCACTACATGCTTCAGGAACAGTTATACAGAGATCAACGAACAGCGCTTGCACGCACACTTGAGACCCTCATCAGTGGATTGTCTTACTGAAACGTACCGTCAAGATTCTTGCGCAGTACTACATCCCTGATCTCCATCTGTCGACTCCCGAAGCATGTACACGTTCAGCTAATCAGAGGACACCACAGTTTAAGCGAGTGTGGACCGAATTCAGAAAGGCGTACGTCGTAAGCGAGTTCCTTGATTAGACCCTCGTTAATGACTACCTTTACGCTCCAAGAGTCTAACGCATGATTATCCCAAGAGATACCAGAAACAAGTTATGTCCATTTGTAATCGCTGTTTGTGTTCCCACTCACTATGGTTCGGACACAGTGAAATATCAAGAGTCGTACCAGCTCATCACATTCATGCACGGTTGGCGAAATTCACTTCGGATAAGCTCGTCACAGTGACCAAAGCTAACGGGCGCCTGCGCATAACACTCACTACAAGTGGCTTGCGCTACACTACTTTCAGTTTCATTAACCTCAAGTATTTAGCGTGAATCCGAAGGAATATGACCAGGAGGCGTGTGACTGGAGGTCCTTGTGGTCCAACAGGCCAAAACTGGTTAGCTGGGGGACTAAAGTTATGCATACTGTACATCACGCAAACATAGTAAGACGCCTGTAGATCAGGATGTTCAAGCAAGCGAGTAAGGACAGATGAGCACGGATCACGTGGCCCATGCTCTCATGACACTCGGAAAAGGTGACCTGGACATCTGGTGGTGATCAAAAGCACCAAGGTAAGCTCGGACAGAAACTGATGATAAAGAGACCAGCTAACATTGGTGCGGCCGTCTCAAAGGTTGCAAGTACTCTTGAAGCCATTGCCTTGACTAGGATTACGCATCTATAAAGGTCAAGCTCCCTCCTCGTTTCGATGAAAAGCTTACTTGTCGTCAGACACACAGTAGCCAACTAAGCAGGATTAAAACCGCTTATTAATTATTATAAAATACCAACCTCTACACTGGCATCTCTTGCACAAGACAACGTACAGGTACACAGTATATACATTCGGTATGTAACGCATAGATTTGTGGAACCAGTAAAACGGCTAAGGGAACATCGCGAGGTCTGATCAAGAAAACGTGCTACGTAGGTGCAGTGAGGTGTTGAGCATGAAGCTCCAGACAACGTTTAAGTACATCAGAGCCACACATTCCAAAAAGCCATGAGTGAGCAGGACAATCTACGAGGCAAACAGATAGCCGAATGACAACATGCAGCTACGCATAGGAGGCTGAGTTGGAGAGCTCGAACAGCAGTGCAACTGCTGGTGATACTGCTCCAAAAGTTCAGTATTAATAAAGTCATCGCAAAACATACGGGTTCACCACCGAGGTGTATGTCCGATTCCCACTGCACCAAAGACACGAGTTGGCGTGCCTCGTCGCCTGAACAGCATGTACAAGCAGCACAGTCACGAAGGGCAAGCTGGTGTTTGCCTTGACTGTGGCTGCATTCAGTACATCTCCAATCTGCCTTACTACAGGAAAACTGCCATTCACACAAAAGGTCGACCAAATTTGGATACTTGGAACACGTGGGCGACAGTATCATAATGTAATCTTTTAAAAACAGCACAAAGCAACTACAAGAGATTGAGGGCTTCGACTCGTCCGTAGCGTATGGAATTTGCATTTGCCAACTGCAAGGTTTTGTTACAAAACTGATAGTAATCCGGTCTTGCACACAAACTCCATGGTGAACTGTTCGAGACAACGGCTAGCTTATCTAACTTAGGACTTGTCTGAGCAATATCTGATGAAAACAGGGACCGTACAGCAAAAATCCGGACAGGCGCATGCAAACCTATGCTATATGTGTACGAGCGACTTCCTTACAGGGCTACGAAGTCTGATCAGCTCGTAAAAAAGATGGTGGTAGAGACACTGAATTAGCAGTGACCAGCACCCTCCCCCTCAATTGTTTTCATGAAGGATACTGAGCGCAACTGTCTCCGTTCCACAATCTCAGTTGGCTGGAGAATGTTTTACACAGACCAACACAGCTTGAGATGTTACTTTCCAGCTGGATTTTATAGGCTACGATGAAAGTGGTGAGCGGATAGGCTGAGATCCGAACAATGAAAGTGACCCAAACTGTTTTTCATTGCGGAGTTCCTAGTTGCCTGTCTGGGAGCAAAAGAACAACAAGCATCAGCTGATAGTAATGCTGTCGGACAGTACAAAAAGTGCAGCTGACGTTGTTGGTGTTGTGAGTTATTGTGCTCTCTAAACAAGTTTTCATAACAAGCCATTTGTTTTAATCGTATCGAGCGAGCTCAATAGACTTCACCAGTGCGAAGCCTAGAATGTCACCAATGATGAAATCAATCAGAACCGAAGAGATTGGACACTCCTAGCAAACACCATTAAGAATAAAGAGCATTCGAGATAGTTGGCCATATACTTTTCCCCGCTTACGGGGTGAGTGAACAATGGTGACAACAGCTTCCGTAAAATGTTACGATAAACCAAATCGAAGGTAGAAATCAAATCCAAAAAGATAACGGTTGCCAGCAGCTCACATAAATGGTGACGACCCAAGATCAATCACAGAGAAAAACTATCGTTAGTGCACCCTCAGCAGGACCTGTTTGGCCTTCACGGATGTCTTGCTCTGAGTTTAGGAAATCGACGCACTGTAAAGTCAGTGACTAACGTGGACGTGAAGGAGACCAGGTTGATATCTATGCAGCTGTGAAATAGATCACGGACCCCTTTGTAAGAAGGGAGAAAGAAGTGATAAGCACCAACAACTAAAGACCACTTCAGTTTAGTAAACTGCGAAATAATCAGGTCAGCTTTCGTATCCATTTCGTGCAACCATCTTTGAAAACAGGAGACAGCAAATCTGGACCGGAGACCCGAAAACTACAGTTCTGAAACTAATTCTATTGCTACCGGAGGGCCGTCTGTAACGTAACAACTGACGGTTCGTGTTCGTCGATCATATGATCCAAATGAATCCAGCCGAAATGTTCCCCCAAATGATCAGCCATCAGTTAATTCGAAGCGACTGGTTGGTGAACCATATTTTTCAAATATGGTCTCACATCGGCCGAGTTGATGAACCACAGGGATTAGGGAGAAAAGTAATTTGTTACTCCCAAACGAAAAGGTTGTCCCGCTTATTTAACTCTTCGCCAAATTGTGAAGCGGGGTCAGATATACCGTCGCCAGTAATTACTGTTCTTCTCGACTGTGAAGGTGTCTTTGATTTAATCGATCGACCTGCAATGTTAGAGCCGCTTAAACACAGGGATATAGTGAACAAGAACGTGAACAAACTGTTGGCATCTTACTTCCATATTTCAACGCAGGACCTAGGTTATGATGAACTACTTCACAGTTCCAGCACCAAGAGTGATGTACACCAAGTCTGTCCATTTTTACTATTTTTGTATTTGTCAGAGAGAAAAATAATGAAGATGCCTCCGGCACTCAGAAAGTGCCAGCGTGGACCCTATACCTCGTTGAAGACTGACTGCAATCAATTATGCTGAGGACAGGACGTTGTGACCATTTCCAAGCAGTCCAGACACTGTTTTGTGCTCTGTTAAATGCTTTGTGATGCGCTTTGTAGCCTCAAGGTGTTGTTTCTGGAAGATAACTGTGATTACGTGGAACTAGTGTTGTCTACTGAAATAATGGAGGTAGAAAGTTGAAGCTGTAACGGCAGCAGTTGAGGCATGAGGGGTGAAATAAACGCACGTATATCGAAGGCCTGGGTGCTATTCGTCAATCTAGGACATTTCCGGCAGCACAGAAGCATCCATCAGAATGTCAAGCATCAAGTACATAGGACAACTGTACAGGTCATGCTACATAATGGCCCCGAAACCTAGCCGCTTAGAAAAGAAGTGAGTAGTCTCCAAATAACCAACCATCGATGTCTGCGTTCGATCGCTCGCACCGGGTCGCACCAATAGGTAAGCAACGAGTAGGTTAATTGACAGTGAGTGGCAAACGAATTCCTGCTCTACCGATCACTCGCAACAGAAGTCCGATCGACTGGTGGGATGGATCTAGGCTGAAGAAACGAAATTGTCCACCAAGAGGTTGGCCACAATAGGTCATGTCCGTTTCACAAGCTAGATTTCTCGTGACTCCCAGAGTCAGAAAACAGAGACATTAGATTAGATGGAAGCCAATCGGGGCCGATGGCGCTAATGTTGTGAAGTCATCAACATCATCATCATCATAGCAGTCATGAGCCCGACAGAAAAAGTACTGTGGCTCAGGCTGCCGCTCACCTCAACAGTGACGTGGAAAATCCGCCGTAAGGTAAAAATGTGATCAACGCACTACCGACCGCATCGAAATCCTGCCTGTTCTTCACGTATCTGACTTTCTCTGGGCTTAGTGACCGACGTAAAATGAGGCCAATGAGTCA
Source organism: Paragonimus heterotremus (assembly GCA_013368495.1). Classification (NCBI taxonomy): domain Eukaryota; kingdom Metazoa; phylum Platyhelminthes; class Trematoda; order Plagiorchiida; family Troglotrematidae; genus Paragonimus; species Paragonimus heterotremus. The sequence continues at coordinate 56,934 of LUCH01000929.1, read as the reverse complement.
ATTGAACGCAACGGACACCAAACTGATGCCTCTGTGGTTGTCACATTGACTTCGAGCCCCTTCTTGAAAACGGGAATGACTGTTGATAGGCACCAATCACGAGGTACTCGCTCAGTCTCCCAAATTGTCTGGAGGAGTTTTGTCAATTCTGATATCAACCTCTCGCCACCATCCTTAAAAAGAGAACGAGGGAGGAGGTCTGGTCCAGGAATCTTACTACGCCTCAATAATTTCAGCTCCAGGATCACTTCTGTTTCCGACGGAGGGCCGTCTGGAACGCAATAACTTACCAATCGGGTCCCGTCGTCCATATGATCTAGTTGAGGCCACCTAAACTGCTCCTCAACATGTTCAGCCCATCTGTCAAGTCGACGCGATTAACTCGTGATGATAAGTGAACCACCTTTTTCACATATGGTCTCACACCGACCCGACGACCAGTACAACCACGGATCAGGGAAAAAAGCTTCCTGCTATTCCCGGACGAAAAGGCTTTTTCCATCTCTTTCGACTGTTCGATCAAATAGTGTTCACGGTCTTCGCGCAAACTTTTAGTCAGTTTGTGCTTAAGTCCTCCACGGTCGTCATCATATTTAGAACCAGGTGGGATCGAGCGACGCTTGTTCATGAGATCTATCGACGTGACGGAAATCCAGTTCTGTCACAACCGAACAGCTCCTTCGAAACATACCTCTTCACAACGTGTATTCATAGCTTCGGCGATTTGTTCCCAGTGTTCATTAGGATCATTCACATGACTCGAACTGCGTAACTTGTTCACCAACGCCTCCTGGTAAGCGTTCTTTACATCTTCATCGCTCGAATGCCAGTTAAGTACCTTGCATTTACGAGCGTGGGTCCTCTGAGCAAATGATAAAACAAAACGGGCACGTACAACAGCACGGTCCGAGTCCACGTGGTTGCTCCGAAAGACACGACAGTCCTTAACAGAGTGACGCCACCTGTAACTGACTGCAATATGATCCAATTGTGTCCACGGTTGGGAAGCACACGAAGGTCTCCAAGTAACACAGTACTCCTTCCTGTGTTCGAATGCGGTGCTCGAAATATACAGACCGTGAGATGCGCACAGCTGTAGTAGTCTTTCGCCATCATCAGTGCGTTGTGCCGGGACACTAAACAGACCTCCTAGCCACTTCTCGTCTGGAGAAAGACGACCAAGCTGATCAGTAAGATCGCCCGCTTGTATGATGATGATGACGATGTCTGAGTGTTTAGTTTGCCTCAGAAGGTCAACGAGGACGTCATAGAACGCATCCTTGGTAGCATCCGAACAGCAGTCTGTTAGAACATACATCGATCTAGGGCATACACAATGACTTTCTCATTTGCGTCGACAGAATTTTACCGACGTATTGAGTCCGACAGCGCACAAGCGACTGTTCACTGGCATCCAGTCGAGCAAACATTGCTCCGCTCTGGAACTCAGTGCGATTCCTACTCCAGCTTGACCACCAGATTCAACTTCAGCGTCACCAGAAACCCTGAGGCAGAAGCGCTTGAATCGACAATTATCCAGAGGTGAGCTCAAATGCATAACGATGCTAGAATCGTAGACTCGCGTCTGCGACACACAGAAACACACATCAAGTTCCTGACGTGAGAGAGCACTAGCCAGAGCAGCTTGCTGACCGACTTGTCGAAGAGTGCGGACATTAAAGGCACCAATGTTTACCAGTTGTCTGGGCCTCAGAAAACAATTGTCGCCTGAAAGCACATGGGAGACAGAAGATATGGGGGTGAAATAGTAGGAGGAAGTCGTGTTGGGTGAATAATGTCACTGTTCGGAGAACGATAACTTCTGATACTTCCCGGTCGTTTATGCCGCGGAAGGGGGTTGACTTAAGGGACCCAACCCCCCGAGCTTCTGACTCAAAAGTCAGACCTGCGAGACAACAGAATGCAGAGTTTTCTTGAGAAATCCCACCCGGAGCCAATGACTCAAGAATCTGACTCACCTGGCAGTGAAGGGCTTGCCTAGCCTGAAGGCGCAGTGAATAAGACACTGATGTCTCATTCTGAACACTGCTACGCGCAGTGGATGTACTCGAAGCTACATCAGGCTTTTGAGAAAAACCAGATGTCTTTCGAACGTATTGGATAATACGCTGGCGGTCACGGTCAACCGTTGGGCGATCGGAGTGCTCTTTGTTTGAGGGTATCTTTTCTAACCTCCTTCTTCTTCCTTATACGGGAGACAGCAGTGCCGCAACCATAAAAATAGTTCTGCTGTATGCCCATAGGATCGTGCCTCACTACCTAAGTACTCTTACGTGGTCAGTAGTGCGACATACAATCCTATGAGTGTAACTGTTTTTCGTCTGACTGCTTCCTTTTGGTCGGGCTGACAAGGTTGCACTTGGAAGTATCGGAGTCCTAGTCAGCATAGCCCACCGGATAGAAGCAACACACAAGCCCGGTTACCTCATCAAGGCAGCGATATAGGGTGGGATTTTGTGAAGTAGGTGCACATAATGATGCGGGGGCAATACAAGTTGCAAGAAACCTGTGTTTCTGGTAATGTCTTACTTCTGCCTATGGTTCGGTTGCTAATTTGCAAGGTGCAGACATCCTGAGGTTAAATGATTGAGTACAGACATAGTTAGTATTAGTGATAAGGTCTGCTCCCCTCTCTTCCTTACTTTGCCTCAAGCGGTTTTTTTTCTAAAGCGTTATGGCAATTGGGCATCAGCGCGAACTAGTGACGTATTGCTGCATTTGATGAGGATGATGACGTCCATCATTAGACCTAGTGATGCCTGCGTCCAAGTTATTCACAGTAGTCTTCATATTCACAGCCTGATGAAACCGAAAGAAGCTAGTTCATAGAAGTGACCAACTTAACGGAAATGCAATCCTATTGCAACTGCAGGGTCGCTTCGAAACAAGATTGTTTACAAAAGGCGTGTATAATGGCTGCAACCTGACCCGGGTATGTGTTGAGTTCTGTCACGACTTCATGTGGATAACTTGTAGTACAGTGCAGTTTGACAGACACTTCACTCAAAAGTAACCTACGAGCTCATGACCCTTGAGAAAAGGATGCTACAGAAGGGCGCGTGTAAAACAGCATGCTCGGAGTGTGAATGGTTATACCGAAAAGCACGAGTAGTTAACAAACCAGCGTCACGTGAAACCAACCGTTATACATCGGACTTTCATCCGCGGCTAAAATGCACAAAGCGACCTCCATGTGACAGTAGTGATTTGTGTGTTGTAGAGAAGCACACGAGACATAGGGATCGTGAGATGTACATAGTTGCAACAGTCTAGTAGCATCGTCCTGCGCTGTGCACGGACACCAGATAGTCCCGTCTCATTTGCAGAAGGACGACAGATTTCAGCACCCGAATTGTCTGTCAGTAAGATGATGTCTGAGGGATTGATAAGCTGCCGTAGGTCAACCACAGTGTAGTAGAACGTATAAGTGCTGGTGCTTGAACTACTTTCCGTTCGAGCATACGCCGACGAAACGAACACATCTTCCACAGTGACGCCAGAGACTTTAACCGACAGGTTAAGTCCGGCAGAATGCAAGCAACTGCTCAATGGGATGCAGGCAGGCGAGCACTAGTCGGAGAAAGGTACACACCAGCCTGTTTATTAAAGCCAGCTTTGGAGTTATTAGAGACCCTGGAGAACATCTCGGACACAGCATATATCGGGCTCCGGACTTGAAAGAGCACTCTATAAAGCAACTTGAAGGTCTATTTGTGGGAGAAGTTGGACATTTAAAGCAACAATGTTTAACACGTGTATTGGTCTCAGAAAAACTATCACTCGGATGTATACAGATGAAGTAGGACAGGGTACATGTGGTCGTTGAACAAGATCGCTGTGGGAAAACAGGCAGTCTTCGATGCTTAGGTATTAATACCGCAGAAGAGAATCGATTAAAGGAACCTCATCCAGAGTCTCTGACCCAAAGCTCCGATCTGCGAAACAGCAGAATGGTGCTTAACGACTGGACTCCATCTGGAGCCAGTGAACTCAATAGTTTGACCAACTGGGCTGTGATGAACGTGCCTAGCCCAAAGAGTCAGTGAATTCGGTGATGATGTTTGATTAAGGTTGTACGCAGTACATGTATTAAAAGTTATATCAAATTTTCATTTCTAGCGGAATTTTTTCGGCCACAGTAAAGGATACGCCGGCAATCACGGCCAACTGTTGAACGATAGGAGCGTTCGTCACTTGAGAGTAACATTTCTAATCTCCTTTTTCTCATCAAGGAGAGAAATAGTTCTGCTGTCTGGTTACAAATGTATCTCAGTAATCAAACACTCCTATGCAGGCAACAAATTGAATGATTTTTATCTGACTACTCTACTTTGGCCTCTCTGTAGCAATGGTACCTAGCAGGACGACCGCCTTAGTCAGCACGGCCTCCCAGAGCAATGTAACCTGTAGACCTGGTCATCAAAGCACGACAGCATAACAGGCAAGGAACCTAAAAGCAATCAACTATCTGTCAGTATCCCGACACCCACGTGGTGATCAGGTTGGCGAACTGCGTTGAATTACGTCATGAAGGCCAGAACGGAGCACAGATAGCAGACGACGTGGATGAGTCCATGTGTTGGAACATGATCTCGAAGGCAGATGGCAAAACTATTTGTATCAGTGTAGCTCTGTTGTCATGCAATTGAAAAGATAACCTCAAACGGAGACAACATTGGAAGCCTACCATTTAACTAGGATGAGTGGCGTACTTGTGTGGATGACAGAGACCATCCCTCTGTGTTGAGGTGACTGAATAATAGTTTCCATATTTAAAAAGGCAGCCCGGGGCTCTTACAAAAACCATAGGGGGATTAGTTAGACCCCAGTCGTTCCAAGGGTTCTAGCATCCAGTATACTTCGTCGACTCACTGCAGCTCGGGAGGTGAACATTAGAGAACAGGTAAGGTTTCGCCCTGGACGGGGTTGTATAGATCATGCTTTTACCCT